>WSTK01000075.1:0-92732 GCA_019616945.1 Ceratobasidium sp. 414 | reverse complement strand
ACTCAGCGCGAAGACCCCGACTCCGGGACACAGGGGGAGCATTCATCCCAGTCTCAGCCCTTGCCAGCGACGTCTGTCGCCGCTCCTGCACCTCCGCGCGCACCCGATCGCTCGGAACATGCTCATAGGCCGGCAACGCCTCCACCCGCTCAACAAGCGCCGATCGATCGCGCCGTCCCCGGTACTTCGGCTCCGAGCCGCCGCACCACGCGTCAGCAAGCCAAACAAAGCGCAGTTCCTTACGAGCACATGCGCATAGATGATAGCGATAGACCCGAGCGCATCTTGTGGCTCCAGGCGCTCGGCGACTTACATAGCTTCTTAGCGCTACAGAACGACCACAGAGATTTATCGGTCTGGTTCAGCCCATCATGGGAGAACCTCGCCGACATTTATACCATGCCACTCGGTTAGGGGGAGTGTTGAACCCGACCGAGTAAAGATCGCATTTATTCCGTTTTATTCTCCTATCTGTCTCCGTTCGCTCCGCTCCCGTCCCCTTTTGTACTTACATGCGTGTACACATTAGATACAGTCCGTAGAAACCCCGTACCTGCATGTATATAACTTGAATGAAATAGTCGGCTGTCTATCAGCGACTTACGACTTACGACTTGCGACTATTGTCCTTCATATCTTTTATCGGGCCTTTACTGAGCTCATACGCATTGATCCACTGCGGTATTTACATATTGAAACCATTTGTTTCAACAGTACACCAGGGACGTCGGACGTGGGTGATTCGAGAAATGGGCCACAGAAGGGATAAACAGCGCCAAGGAGTATACTTGTGGGGATTAGCAAGGTCCCGTAAGGTCCTTGTCCACTTTCCGTGCGGCGAACCGGCCAAGCCCTTATATCCAAGCAAAGCACTCGACTGCTAGGTGGCAGGTCATACAGCCTTGGTTTAGAGCTAGGGCAAATATAGGGGGATATGGCGGAAGAATTGGTCTCTCGGAACTGGATGATTGAGCCAGATAGCCCAAGCGGCATGGACGGAAGGGAGAGCCGCACGACTAGAGTAGCAATGCCCAATGAATTCCCATTCCAAATGTTCTCTAGGCTATATATCTCGAGCTGACCATAGGCACCGGTGATAGTATGCTCGCTTCCGTCAAAAAATGAACAGTTACGAGTGACCACAAATAGACGCTCGGATAGGAAGGCAAACGAGGTATGTTGGCTCCCTTGAGTGGCGACACGCTTATCAATCAATTTATATATATTAGCCTTTTTTCGCTCCTGACGTAAGTTGGCTTACTGCAAGTTCGAGGCGTGTAGTCCAATCCCAAATCACGACACGGCCGGGGGTGCGCTCACGAACCGAGCTAAATAGGACGGCCAAGAGATTCCCGACAACGTGGATGGTGTGTCTCGCTATGGTACGAGGTGCAGTAAAACTATGGATTATTGAGCCAGTGCCGGCCCCGGGGTGCTGAAGGCCGGTTGTCAACGAGCACAGGTGTATTTTGTAGTGGTATTCCTGGTTGGTGGCGGCTTGTGCTTCAAACGGGCCTGGGTGAAGGGCCTCGAGCCAAACCAATAAGTCCAACGTCGTGTGTATCGTTAAGCCGACAATGGTGGGAGCCGGGCTGCTGTGGTGCCACTCCTTGCTCTCAGTGCCATGGTTGAGAGAGGAGAATTGGTAAAGGGCAAGGAGTCTCGTGGAACGAGAGTACTGAGCATAAATGCCTTCATGATAGCTACTGAGATTGACACCCAGACCCTGAGCTCTTGGCACCTGAACTCGAACTCGAACTGATGGAATTCTATCGGAACCTGCTCGGCGGTTATTATGTGTATATAGCATGTTGGCACAATCCATAAGGCTCAGCTCTTTTTTAGGGACGAGTGGTTCAACGTAACCGCAGAGATCCAGAGCGAGGATGTGTTGCAAAAGGGGGGATCCCACGACAAGTGCGCGAAGTAAACGCGACACCTACACCAGGTATAAGCTAGTGACTCATATGGTATCGTTGGGTACAACCAAAAAAGCTTTCATACCATTTTGAAAAGTCCAATGGTGGCTGGATTCCCTAGAGCCAAGATGTGGATGATCGTTTCACGCGGCAGCAGTACGAGCGACATGGCTGGGTAGGATGCAAGAATATTGGCTCAAGTTGTCGAAGAGCCTTGGGTGATCGTAGGGGAGAATGCTACGATACGATGTATTGCGCTCATACAGTTGGTGTGGGATTCATGCGCAGCTAGCGGGGTTGGCAGGGTTGTACTGGGCCGTAGCGAGTTACAGGAAGTGCGGCACGTGATCACTTAGACTCTGTGCGCTGGATAAATGCGTGGAACGATATATTTCCAGTCGGCGGCTAGACATGGGGCAAACAACATGATTCGAGTAGGAGAGACAAATATATGTAACAGTACAAATACATCTCGTTAAGATCATGTGTAAACGTGTGGTAAGGTGTTTCCTGTTGTCGTGTCGTAGGCAAAAACTCCTAGAATCGTGTGAAAGGTCAAATAGGTACATAAGAAAGGGGCGATAGGTGCTATAACTCGATAGGAAAATTTGTACGGCATGGCCAGGAAGACAGATGCCGAATCATCGGCACCTTTTAAGGCGTGGCGCGCCCTACCGGTATCTAGAGCAAATCTGTGGCGCCTTCTCTAAGCGCAAGAGAGAATCCAAGGGGTTTGGGTTGGCTGTACAAATAAGCAGATTGTTGTCAGTTTATTCTAGCCATGAAATAGCCCCACAAAGCAGGAATAAAGCTTACTTCGTCATCCCATTGAATTCAAACATATCCCATGGTTTCCTTGTTGCAGCCTCTTGCAACCCATGGCCAGACACGATATTGAACGTGGAGAGGATGCCAGCCATCGCAAGCCACGGCTGATCCGCTGCGAGGTGCACACCCGGACATATCCGGCGACCAAATCCGAAGACATAGCGCAGCGGATTCGGCGCGGGGTTTGGCCCGAGGTGTCGTTGAGGTAGAAAGGTATGTGGAGAGGGGTAGAAGGTTGGGTCGTGTAGGATCGCCCTGATTTTCGGGGAGAAGGTTGAGAGAGCGTTGGACCGAGCCATTGGGCCATGATACCGAAAGCGAGCGAGCAGAATATCGATGTTATGCGACCGCCCCAATAGGACACGAATAGTTGTGGTGAACACAGCAACAGTTCAGTTTCTCAGACAGACAAAAGGAATAGGGCTCGGCGCACCATATATTTGCTCGAACAATCGTGCCTTTCGGAAAGACATATCCCCGGTAGGTTTCCTCCTCCGTAAATACGTGTGGCAATCCTATTTCCCAGTATAGACATATTAGTTTGTTTGCGTGTTGTGGGTGGGAAAGTCGCAGCAACTTGGAGCCACCCCATTTTCAATCAAGTGGGATATCCCAAGGCACTTTCCGACCTTCAAAGCGCAACTTGGACTCACCCATACTGAGCGCCGGATTAAACCTCATGACCTCCTTGAATACCGCCTCGAGGTACGGCAACTGCGCCCGGTCTTCGAATCCAGGCAGACGGGCTGGGAGCGGTATTGGGCCCTGCTCTGTGGAAGCATCGACTGCGACCGGGGATCGAGCATCGGGGATTGGGTTCATGTTAGTCACGCGGGCTCCAATCGTGCTGGCGATCTCAGCTTGTGCGGTCCGCTGGGCTTCAGGGTATGCGGCCATCATAAGCATGAAAGTGTTGATAACGGCAACGGTCTGTGTTTGTCGAGAGGGTCAAACCATTACCATTTAGAGCGATCCGCCCCGGGACAAACCAAACTTACCGTGTCACCACCGCCGACGAACAACGCGGCGGCTGTCCACTTGATCAAGTCCTGGTCGTGTTCCGACGCGCCATCGGGCCCTCCTTTGGCGTTCAGAAGGTTTGATACGAAGCTCGGACGAGCGGTATGTGTGCGCTGACAGTACCCATGTCGGTCAATACACGTACAAACGACTCACACATAGCATATACTGACCATTTCTGCCTTAACTCGTTCGAACGGTGTTCCCGCATAAGCATTGCGTAGCGCATATCCCTCGGCCCCGACTTGGAGGAATTTCGTGCCCGGTAGCCAGGCTGGAAGTTTGGTTACTAAGTTAGAATGGAGCGGAAAGAAGTCAGTAGCTGTGAGAGCGGAAAAGTTACTGCGAAATATGAAAGTAGGGACTCACACCACGGGAATGCCTCAACCAGAGGGTACCGGCCCTCACGGACTTTTAGCATGGCGGCGTGAATAAGTCCAGTCAAAGGGTCATGAGGCTTGACATCATAGCCATAGGCCACACGAAGGATAAACCGCGTAGCAGCTCTGAGGATGGGCTATCAACACCAACAACCCGAACCGAAAGTGGGGTACTCACTCTCGTACCAATCCCATCGGCTGCGTAGAGCTTACGGCCTGGCCAACCGCTGCCACATCGCTAGTCCTCAGAGCACCAGCTGAAACTCCCGAAGCCGGACCAGACCTGGTCAATGCATCGCCGCCCAACCCAGCAATTCGCCTCAACAGGTAGGTGACATTCTCAACCTCGGCGGGTTGATATCCCCTAACAGCTGTGACATGCATAGCACTTGCCATAACCCGACGAAGCTTCCGAAAGCGCTCGTTTGGTTGATGTAAGCCAACGGAGGTGTTGTAGCCCATCCTGAGAACGCACAAAGGGAGACGTTTAATTCGGCAGTGTGTTAAACAAGCCGGGCGCAACGTGTCCGGGGGCAAAGCGTGGAGGTTGTAATAAAGTTTGTTCCTCTCTTCAGCCCCAATACACGGGAGAAAGGCAAGCGGGACTCACACTTCGCCCATCATAACCTCCCGCGGACGACCACTGGTGGACCCAGCACGCCTGTCCAGGAGCTCGACGGCTGCCTCCGCCGAGTTCAATATCACGATGTTTTTATCCATAAAATACAGCGTGACCATATCGCCTATAAAAGTACGGGTCAGACACACGATAGATGGGAACAAAACAAAGACCGCCGTGGAAGCAAATAGCCCCGAGTGGAAGCAAACAATGGGCGGAAGTAAGCAGATAGCTCACCATACGTTCGAGTCCATTCAGCCGCAGTCAAATTCAACGTCGGTGACTTGATAAGATGGATGTGACCGAAGATTAGATGGGCAGGAGGGCTTGGGGGAAGTCGTAAGCGGCGGATGCGCCATAGCACCAGGCGGATAACCAGAGCACACAGGCCGGCGCTGGCGAGCACTACGGGTGGACTAGCAAGGCTCAGCATTGCATTGACATTTCTTCGAGTTGCAAACGCCCTTATATATGTGGGCGCCACCTACGGAGAAACGGGCAGGCCCGGATGTTCCGCCATGCCCAACATGCCATGCCGAACCACGTTTATGGGTTTCACTTGCTGTCTTCGTCACCCCACCGTTCCTGTTCCCCCGCTCAATTAGCACTAGCTCCTGATATGTCCTCACCGCGTGCCACATAAGGTCTGTGCCATTTCTCAAAGACCTAATCACAACCCTAGCCAGATACAGCCGCCCCTATCTCGACCTCGTTGCCACCCTCCCCTCTATGCCATCCGCACCCCGATGTGCGCCATTATTGCCTTTTACAACTTTATCGTAGCCGTGGTCGACGCAATCAAGTCTACCACGCATGTCCCATCGACAGGAATGTACTGCCTCGTGATCACCTTGATCGCTTCTTGTGCGACGAGTCCACCCACGAGTGCAGCTGTGGTCGGCAACTCCGCCGTCGGTGCTCGGGAGCTGCATCGTAATCATTCGTAAGCGTTCCGGTTATCAAGTGACGAGCATATGCGGAGAAGTTTGGTCGGTCTGTCCCACTCCAGACGCGGATCCCCGCCACCCAGGTCCACAATATCACAGTCAAGACCGCTGCTAACCGACTGAGCCATCGACCATCACCACCGACCAGCCATGTCAACTGCCAACCGGTACTTGGACACCTGGCCCGCTGGCTGACGTTTGGCTTCCCAGCCTCTCCAGGAATACCGGCTTTCACAGCCAACCATAACCGGCCCTTATCCCCCGCCGGTTCCAATTCCGGAGAAAAAAAAAGGACAGAATCCCATCCAAAACTGATACAAAACCAGGAAATACGGACTTGGAACCGAGCGGACAATCGGCGCCGGCTAATACCTTATGCCCTGACCTCAGCTCCAAGTATCATCTTCTAGTGAAACCCAAACAGGAGTACGGAGGTGGCAAACTCGCGTGCCTCCGAACACTCAGGTAAGTGCCTCTTTGGGCAACCGCCGTATGTCTAAATGGATGAGCTCAAGAGGAGACACACATTGCTCGATCGCCGAAATGAAAAACCGAAAGAGCACCGAATACTCCAGCCTCATAGCATGTGAAGGCCTCCCCAGTCGGACCAACGGCCCATAAAGCCATGGCTGTACGCCAAGAACGCCGACTGCTCCACCAACCGGCGTATGAAAAAGCAAGAAAAAAAAAGTCCCATCGAAATGAAACCGGGGTACTCACATTTCGCCTAACGCAGCACGAATATCTTCACTTGCTTCAGAGGTATCTGTGCCTTGGCCTATAAGGCTCTTGAAACATGCTTCAAGGCCAGTCAAGTCAGCATCAGCACCTGGGGTAGGTGACTGTCCGTGCGAAGCTTCGAAGGCCGAGAGCGCAGAGAGCGCAAGGTGCACAGCGGTGGCCAAAGGGAACGCGACGAATGACTCGGCTATATGCGTGGGTCAAGCAAGTTGGTAGATAGGTAAAACGGCCGTCGATTGTCCGTTGACGCATAGTGTCGGTTGAGTACCAACGTTAAATGTGTCCCATGCGGAGTAGTGCCGGGTAGAGTTCAGCGCCAAGTAACCGTGGGAGAGTCACGTTTCAACCAGAGGGTACAGTGCACGTGAGTCGGGTGCCCCACAAGGTGCCGCACGAGTACAACATTCACACAGGAGCCCGGGTACGGATGTATCCATTGGCCCGCGCCGCCAGTAAACGTGGCGTAAATGCGAAAGCCAACGTTAAATCAACGTGAAGGGGTTTGGATAGTCCGCATTTAGGGAGATGTCCCACCCGCGCAGAAGGCAGTGAGGAGCGGCGTAGGTTCATACCACATCGGAAGCACCCAGGGCAAGATGTCCACCGCGATGCAATACACCATGGACCCAGACCAAGTTGTGCAAGCAGAGACAACGATCGTGTGCCATACCACCCGAGGAGGTGGATATGAGCGAATCAAGCGCCGGTGCACCAAGCCCATTGCATCGGTGGTTGGTCAAGATGCGCATCCCCGAATGTGGTACCATAACACACAGCACGTTGGTCCAGGGCAGAGCGAGTCGTCCAATGGCAATTAACCAGCACAATGAGGAATATTCGAATCCAGCCAATGGTTGTATAGGATGTTCAGGAGTTGATGCGTGAGTGTAAGATGGGAAAAGTAATCAGATCAGCATGCATTCTAATTCTTGGGGCGGAGAAATGGGATGGATGAGTTGGATTGCGATTGTGAATGAGCCTTGAGCTAATAAGTCTTGGTCCTCGCACGATCAAGAACGCCCGAGATGTGATCCCATAAGAATGTGAGCAGGAAACACAGAGAAATGTAGGGCACAAGGAAGGTGTGAACCAAGCACAGGGAACGTTTGCAAACTGTTCGCAACAGCAGCAAAGCGGGTCCCAGTCCTTGCAGTAGGACCAAGAACACCACGAACCAGGCGACTCACCAATAGCCTCGGGCCTCGAAACACCCCACTCCTGCCCACGAATGACCTTTAGGCCATGAGCGTTCTTGACAAACTCGAGGATCGCGTCGTCCGACACTCCTGGCACTTCGCCATCTCCTTCGACGTGCCTCTGCCCGGTCTGCGCCACGACCTCGCGCAGCAACCCAACAAACTCCTTTCGCTCCGCATCAGCCTGGCGCTTGTACATCCCCTGCAACCCGATGTAGTTCGTTGTGTCCGCTTTCATGTCTGGCACAGATGCGCTCAAAGGCAAATACCCTCGTGCAGCCGTAAACAGGTGCAACGCGCGCAGGAGAGCCCAAAATTGACTAGTTCCACTTCCAGCTGTGGCGTTAGGGTACCCAGTGCATTTCGCGTCGGCAAAGAGCGCCTGGATGTCCCCTGGAACGCCTGTCGTCGTCCACGCGCGGTAGGCTTGGGCAACAGCTTCTTCAAAGTTTTCTTCATCTGATTTGACTTGCATCGAGGTGATCTGCGCCTTGAACGCTTGTCTCTCGGCGTACGAAGCTGGCGGGTTGCCATCGTGCTAAGGACCATAACGTGAGGTGTGGCGTCCCGTCGTGAAGGGTGTTCAAGGAACCGAGCGAAATGATAGGGGCGGGTACCAGGAGAAAAGGATGTAAGTATAAGAATTTAGGCGTAAACGGCGGGATGATGACCCGACATCTCTCCTCGCCGCACCCAAATGAATAGAACAATCAAAGCACTCACCGCCTGCTTCCAATCATGCATAGCGCGCACAAGAATGCAGACGTAGGGCACGTGTCCGTGGTCTGTTGGGTCCATTGCGGCAAAGTCGAGGGAAAGCGAGTGTGCTAGCAGTTCTGGGAATGGCTTGTCGATCCGTAGGGATGGTGTATTTTCGGAGTGTGAATCGACCACTGTGCAATTCGCAACACGACATAATATTAATCACGGTGTAGCAAAAGCTTTTGGGGTTGGTACGACTTGCCTGCGTGTTCATGTATTTGGATGGTAAAATCGGCCAGGAAGCCGGCTGTACGGGCTACAATGAGCGGGGGATGGGCTGGATTCGACCACAATAAGGAAGCTAGTTTTCGCAAGGGTCCTTCAGCCAAATTGTGTGCTATTATAAGAGTAAAGCTTAAGATGTAGGCTGGATCATTGGCGAGTACATCTTCAATGTTCTAGAACCAGGGTTAATCGGCGGGTTACTTTGGGGGCACGCAGGTGCCTAAAATGAAGCGCGACTTACCGACGTATTAGCCACACCCTCAACAGACTCGTTGAGCTCCAATAACAACCGAACAGCTTCCTCTGCGCGCGGCTTGCCAATACTTCCAACTTCGAGGAAGAAATTGCTGCCGACATCCTCGGGCGAAACTGTCCGGTGGTCCATAATCGTGAAGTGTCCAACACCTACCAAGAACGAAATGCCATTGAATGCGAATAAATAGGCTGTGGGGACCTCGTACCAGGGAGAACTAGATTCTTCAGAATAGAGCTTGAGGTTGCGGAAGATCCTACAACAAGCAGCCGCGCAGATTCAAGGGCGTTCTGACCCGACGCTGCCCATAACCTAGGGTTGTGTAGGTAAGTGGCTAAGAGGTATAGGGTATCAACAATTTAACCTCAGTTGCCGGTCATATCGACGCGTTTTTCCATCCGGTTGTCTGCCCGAGTCGTTCGTAAGTTTAACGGGCTTTCCACTGTGCCAAATATATACCCTTGCGGAGTTGATGCGGTGGTGGGTTCTTCAATAGGACGAGATTCCATAATTCAATTCTTCGTAAAGTCTGACTCTAGTCTAAGTGGATATTCTGCTAAGATTTTGGCGAACCAGAGGCATTAGCAAAGAACATACTAAACTTGAAGCTTTGCTCGTCGTCGGTAGCGGCGCGAACTAGCGGCTCAATTGGCAATTGCAAGAGCCATAACGCTCACGTGCTGGGCCCCTATGTTAGGATGGTCACGATTCTAACCCTGCTCTCGCCGCTACTATCCACTACCAGCCTTGTAACTTACGAACCTCACGATTGTAAATAACAATGGTAGGCTGAATCCTCGTAGATTTTGCGTTTTGCTCACCAGCGTTGTGATAAAGGCCGATAACGCAGGTTTGTGTCCTGGCTCCACCCTGCCCAGTCACGATTGTACAACATCCTGACTCTCCAATCATAGAATACAAAGAAGCCTTTGCCCTTTTTGACAAGCGTGGGACAGGCTTTGTTCCGCGTGAGCAAATTGGAGACCTTTTACGCGCCCTTGGACAAAACCCAACCCAGGGCGAAGTCGCAGAAATAGCCAGCAACGCCCCCCGCGAAGGTCACTCAAGTTCAAACATGTCACCTGAAACTTTCTTACGCCGTTTACCCTATTCTAGTCGACTACAAAACGTTTTTGGCGATTCTCAATCGGCCAGATGGGTTCAAACCGGCGGGAACGCCAGGTACGTTTGTGTGCTATATTAGGACAGCGTGTGAGAGCGCTAACATCACAAATATTCAGAGGAATTTATCCGTGGCTTCCAAGTGTTTGATAAGGAGGGTAACGGTTTTATCGGTGCTGGAGAACTGCGTTACGTTCTTACCCAACTTGGCGAAAAGATGACCGACGAGGAAGTGGACGAGCTCCTCAAGGGTGTACAAATTGGACCGTTAGTGCCATTTCTTCACCTTTATCATTTGGTTGCTGAACCAAAATACTATATCAACAGTGATGGTAACGTGAACTATGAGAGTTTCACCCGAATGATTCTTAGTCAATGATTTACTGGTGTCTCACTCTGTACCGTCTTCTTCATCCTTTCAATAACATCGTGCAGCCTCTATCACGATCGATTCAACACCCCCACTATAATAATTACAACTAAAATAATTACCAACTGAATTGGGTTAGCCGCTTCAGATTATTCGATTCTACTTGTGTTACGCGGGGATGCAAACAGACTCACCCAAATTGGTACCCTTGTGCTCCAAAACATATTTCTCAACCTGCCTTGCATTAAAACAGCCTCGAACAGGACACTGATCAATCATCGCGTCTGATCGGGTTTCTCGGATGCCCGAGTGTGGAAGCGCCCGACTGCAATTTCAGCACCGAATGATTGGTCCAGGCCACACAAATGTACAAATGCTGGAGACGAAACACCATAAACCCGAAAAAAGGAAAAGCCACAGCCGTGACACGACCACTGACATTTTGAACTACGAGCAGCATATAAAGGGCAATAATATGCACGCAACAATCCCTTGCAAAATAACAAAAGGCTCACACCCAGGTCCTCCACAACAGTTGCACTGGACAAACAAATTTATTCAATATGTGCGACCGTATAAAATAGCAAAAGACTCACTCCCTGGCAACTACACCTATTGGACGGCTCGTCGTCAAAAACAAAGTTTTCGGGGCCAGAGTCTATGCAAGGACTAAGATAAATATCCCGGCTCGTAAAAACACATGTGTAACATACCTGTAGCACTTGGAGTTGCCGTCATGCCAGCATGAGGCATTGGCTCATTTGAAGCTTTGTCCATGTCGAAAAACACACTCGAAGGCTACCAGGCTCGATCGGGTATATACAAGGTCAAGAGGGGGTAATCACGATAGTTGTAGACACCTAATTCGAACATCTTTTGTACCCGGTTTACATTCGTCGACTTTTTCTCGAACACTGGATTGGAAGACACAGCTTGCACAGCCCGTTGCAAGGCAACGGGAGGACATGGAGGCATAATGGATGAACCCGCAAGATCCACGACACGCCGGCTGACATCGTTACCGATCTCCTTGGTTCGCTGGCGTTCTCAGTTGTCATTCCCGTGCGCACCGAGCTTGACACACATTGTTTCAACCCACCAACCTTGTCGCAAGGAGGCGTCAGAGTGCTGTTTTCGCAGTTGCCAAGCAAGGTTAGCTACTTGCCATGCCTGTCGTGGAGCAAGTATCTGTGGTCGTCCATGCCGTGGGGAATATTGGGGATGAAATGAACGCCTGTGTGTCGGGAACGAAGTTGATCGTAATATGCCGACACTGCCCCTAATGTCCCCAGTCCGGCATTTACGGACGTGAGATGGCCTTGATACTTGGATTTTCGTTTCAAGGAAACTCGTACTATGACCATCAGATCGTAGAAAAGCCGACATCAGGCGAGATACGGTGAAGGGCGAGGGAGGCAGTCATGGGGCATCTGAATCGGTTAGCATTCGCCAGCTCCTTATTATACAAATATCAACACAAGAGGCGTGGCATTAGAGATCCTCGTGGTGGAACCCTCCAAAGTCCTTTTCCTGATGTGTGACTCGCTCTCGGTCGCGGTTCGCAAAGAATGATAGCCTTTGCGCCTTTTGCTCTGCAACATTGCCCTCTTGCCCAGCTGATTTTGATTTAAACATGCCGAGGAACGGGGACCCCGCGATTGAAATTTCGCGACGAATTTGACGAGGCTACAATGCAAGTGGGTTCGGCAAACTATTCCAAGGAGTCAAATTAACCTACCTCGCGCGGCAGCGGCTTCTGTTCGTTCGAAAGCGATTGTTGTTGTTGGTGTATAGCCTTGACGAAGAGTGCTGGTCCGGGGTCGTTCCACGCATCCTCCTCCCCGGGCGGCATGGTCTTATCGAAGCATGCTGGACGGAATGTGGAGATGCAAGTGCCATGACGAGCCCACTGCAAGAGTGGATTAGACGAACATTTGCTACAGTAAGGTCTAAACATACATGTTGAGCCCAGACGGCTGCCACGTCGTCATCGCTTGCGTCTGGCTTTATCCCACCCCATCCCAGCGAGCGGCTCACTTCTGTAAGAGGGATGGCATGACGGGCGTAGCCTTCTACCAAATTTTTGATCTTGGACGGAGGATAAGCGCGACCTAGATCACAATCCTTGTATTCGGTTTCGCCATCACAGCTGTTACACATGCGTCGGATTACTTGGCGGCTGATAAAAGGTACGGAATCCTCACGAAAATACGCGAACTGCGTCTACAACCCATTGATCACGGTGTTCATCCCAGTTTTGAGAAAGTTCAAGGCGACCTGGCAAGGGGGCGCAGCACGGATCGACCCTAGCGGTGCAAGGCGTCAACGGACTACCTTCGCAGGATTCGCGCGAAAGAGCATGAGAGAACACGATAGGCGCTAAAGTAAGGAATGCTAGGCGCATGTTGCGGCTCGTTGAGACTCGCTTCCAGCCTGTACGCGGTCACGTGAAATGTGTGCAGATGAATGTCTATATTTGGAACTCATACAAAGAAAAGGCGATTATTGCACAGCGAATAGGAACAAAGCAAAATAACGAGTCAGTGACTGTATTGGAAGAAAGTAGACGTAAATGGAAGTATAAGACTTATTCCGACGGAGTGACAGGCGCGGCAGGGGTCGCTGGTTGTTCTGAAATCACTTCATCTGTGGATCCTTCGGTACGGCCTTTGGGAATAGCTACACTTTTGGTGGGTAAATTTTGATCTCCGAGTGTCTCCGGGTTCTTTGTAGCTGCGCCAGTGTTTTTGGGGTCGTTCACAGCAGCCTAAAGCCGGGAGAGCGAATTTAGTGGATTGTAGACAATGAAAGGTATACGAGAAAGTAAAGTAGGATGGGACGAATCAAATCTAGCTGACAATCCCAACCAATCCAGAAAGTAGCTTATGCTTACCGCCGCTTTGGCCGCAGCCTTTCTTGCAGTCTTTCCAGCTTTCCCAGCTTTCTCACTTGACGCCTCACTTGCGCTAGTTCCGCCTATAACTGTGTGGACCACCTTTCGAAGAATCTTTGCGCCAGTAGTTTTACGTGCAGTCATTTTAGTGCGACCCATACTGGTAGTGGTTGGTGCAACGAACGTGCCACCGTGTTTGTTCTTGGTTGCATCTTCAAGCGCTTGTTGTGGGAAACCGTGTTGCCACCCAACCAGATGTCACCCTTCCCTATGATAACAGTCCGCCAGCGTGTTCTCGCACTCCACCATGCCACTGAAGGCCACAAAAGTTCCATAAAATATGCACTTCATCGAAGACAGTTGGCAAGCCTGTCGAAAGCCCAAGTCAATGAGATTGGGACAACTAGGGTTATTCCTATGCTCTCACGGCAGTTACCCTCCTCTCTTAAGTTGGCTAGACGCCAAGAACTAGCCACTAAAATGTGGAACTGTTGGGATAAAGCAGATAAGAAGGTTGGCGTTTAATAAATACTCTCAAGACTTGAACTAAAACATGGTTATAGTCGGTCGTGGCTGCTCTGGAGTTGTTGCCAACGGACGAGTCCCGGGAGGATACAACCATAGTGGTGAGTCATCTAATATGACACACACTTTGTACGTTAACTCCGATAAAGAACACAAATACCTCTACCTCAGAGAAGCATTGCACAAGCAACCCAGTGCCGGACCTGGAATGCTGGGTCGATACTTCAGCGGTTCCAGGCTACACAACTATCCTTATTCACAAATATTTCAAGGTATTTCGGTTTGCGCAAATTCGCAATGCGGACGGCAGCCAAGGCGAGGGGTGGGAAGAAATAGTAGCGCTCGAGCTGGCCGCTCGGGCAGCTATTGCTCTTGGCTACTCTGGTTCAAGTATCCGGGTCTACTCGCAAAGCAGAGCCGCCATACAGGTTTTCGAAGGAGTTAAGCATAAAGCGGAAGCCATTAATGAGTCTATGGCTCGCCTTCGCTACTTGCTAGAGGAGTCGAGGGCAAAGATGGCATGCGTTAAGGTATCGCCAGAGGATAATCAAGCACGTACCTTTTCGAGGGGAATGCTCGGCATAAGCTACACAAAGATACCATGCGAGATTCAGCTGCCGGTTGTTTTGATGCCATTGGTCGATGTTACTGTCTAGGAGCACCAACTCATTTCATCATTAAAGACCTCACAGTCACTTACCGAAGTTTTAAGGAGGCCGAAACGACTCTTACTTCAATCACCCCACCCCGCCCCCTCGCATGCAAGGTATAATACGGGTATATTTTATCGAATTTCGATTACACGTGATGACAAGTCCTCTTTGAGCCGCTTTTCGACAAACGCGCTCAGCTCTTTCGCTCTACGTGCTGCAAGATCCACCAAACTACCAGGTCATTGAATCAGATCGCGTGTATTAGCTGGGCACCAAAGGTTTCAACTCACCGCAGCATATCATCAGCGCCCAACGCCAGTCCTCCAGCCTTTTGTACGGTGCATATCTCACGAGCAGGCGTGAGCGCCAGGTTTAGTGATGATTGGGACAACTGAGTCTCGAGATGACTGGGATCCAGCACAGGCAGACTAGGAGATATGGTTTAGGGGAGCGCTATTTCCATTCACGGTTGGTGCACTTACTCTTCATCTAGAAATGCAAAGGAGACGCAATACGGGGTGTGATGTAACGACAGGGGAACCGGAGCCCGTTCATCCGGATCATGCTAAGCCGAACGGTTCAAGATCATAACCAAAGGCCGGTGGTTGAAGCGAAGAGGCTTACAACAATGACCTCATCCCCGACAACTTCGACATCGGGCCGCCTACACGGGGTTTATTGTTCGCTTGCTTGGGCATAATTCCGGCAACGATACAAACGCAAATACGCACCTAAAATGTCGTAGCGCAGCCACAGCCGCCAAGCACGCACAGTCAAGAATATTTCCTTCGTCTGACAAAACATGGATAGTCAAACGAACCGCCCAAACCTTCAAGCGATAGATGGTTAGCGTGGGCTTAAACTCATAAGATAATCGGGGCACACCTGCTGTCCTGCAAGAATGCAAAGTGCTTCTCGGTCAACTGCCTCACTCCTCCGAATAATCTTCTCGATCAGACGAGTGAGAGCCACCTCTTCTTCGGAAGACCTGTAGGCCCTCTAGGATGAATGTTTTGTTCGCTGAAGAGGGACCAGCGTACCTTCCCGTTTCATAAATGGCTGACGCCATAGGACTCAATTCGGTGTGAATAGTAATGCTGCCCTCGTATGGTCGGTCGGCCCGTGGCCGCGCCATAGAGGCCGACACGTTGGCCAGCGCCCTCTCAAACACAATTAAATCGCCCATCAGTATTTCTCAGGAAATACAAGCTATTATACACTCACCTAGTTTTCCCCATCCTACATTCGACCGAACCTAGTTCGTCCCCAAAAATTAGCTCAGGTTCGCGTGCTTGCATTGGCGAACGACCATCGGCTCGTATTGGGGGTGAGGCACGAAGCGCAGCGAGAACAAACTCGCCCTGAATATTTGGAGGTTCGAGCTCGCGCGGCATAGGGAAGCGAGATTAGTTGTTTAAATTGATTTCGGATACTAATACTGGTGCTTTATCCGCCGACGCGAGCGTTGTTATCTCTTGTTCAAAATTACAAATCGAGGGACTACCGAAGTTCGTCAGCAAGAAGTGCTATGCATAACCCAAGTCACGTGATAGTCGATTTTGGCGACTTGTACCGTTCACGTTAGCCTGAATCAAACTTATGATTTCTAAATACTAAACACTACGAGATATGTGTTCCTAGTGTGTGATCGTCAACTACCATGACGACGCTTGCACTCCGCGACTCAACAGCCTGTTGTGCCCCTTGACTTCGCCACTCTAGAACCGGCATTTACCGTTGATCGAGGCTCTCATTTGTATCCATATTACCCTACTTGTAAATACTGGCCTGAAAGGCGTCGTCATCCTGTATTATCCTCCTTTTATTATCAAGTTCTCTCCCAATATCATACACAACTGTCAATGCTTATCGATTACGAGCCAGGCAGGCAGATGTATAACTTTTACCCCCTTTCGTTGACGGCAAGGCCAACAAATACACGAGCCCGATCAATCCCGCCTAGCTCACACCTCCCACTGCTACTCTGGAGCGCACAGGCGGCAATGGGCTCCTACGATCATCGAGGAACAAGATGTATACGGTGGACAAGTGCCCGAAGTGTGACGGTGGTGTTAAACAGAGCTGTCCCTCTCACGGTAAGTTGCTGTTTAAATCCAAGCCAATGAGGCTAACTCTCGCCCCCGTTAAATTGCTGGCTAATATCTACCACGGTCGAAGGCTTGGAGTCGAAATCCAGCAGGAATACTCCCCCAAGTCAGCACCTATACGATACCCCAGCACGCGGACAGACAACCACACTTGCATGGTAATTGTCCTCGCAAAACTAGCAACTAGTTAATCACACCATGCCCCCCAACAGAAGCGAGTGGCATGCGCGAGGGGGTTCACTGGACACCTGTGGACGCCCCCCACACCGGTAGCTGGAACACCGGCCCACCCTTCAGCCTCGCCACCCTAATTTCATACCTCTGTAGGCAGGGCTGTGGGTATAATACGTGGTGTCTGTCGGCTCGGGTACACATAATAAACTGATATGAGCCGCTGAGTAGACCAGTTATGATGGCAGGGTTGCATCCTGTCCCAGGTTTCACCTGCTGAAGCGCTCCTTGTCTATCTCGTGCTGTCTCCCCCCCCCCCCAGTGGACCAGCGAGAGTTGGAAATGTTATACACGAGCTGGTCGGCCAACGTTGGGACGGACATGGCAGACGCTACCGGTCTAGAAGTCAACGAAATAGTGAGCAGTCACCTACGACGTCACCCAAACATCTTCCATTTACTGCCTACATAGTACTCAAGCTATCACCAACACCTCGTATATCAACATGATACAATGCACTGCCACCCCGAGGGTTCCGAGGAAGACATTAGAGCAGAAGGGGGCAGGGTTGGACGATATGACAAGATTCGTCTCACCTCGACGTTCCCAGCAAGATAATCATGCCCTAGGTTGTCTACTCAGCCAGACGTGGTCATATGAATGAGAATAAACGCACTTCGCTGCGACCACGCATAGATTAGATTCACGAGCTTAAAAACGAGGGGATCGACCTCGCTAAGCCAGCACGAGACCAAAGTCCAGAAACACCAGAAGCAGTGGAACAACCTAAAGCCGCGAGAGCCGATCCAAAAAGAAAAGTTCCCCTTTTTGCAGATAAACGCTCGCTGCGGAGTCATGGGTGCGTGAAGAGGTGGATAGCCGGTGTGTCGTGCTGAGCGCTCCGGTCAAGGTTCTAAGCTTTTCAAGTAGGTTCCGCCTACGGGTCGTCTGACGACATGAGAGTTTTTTTCGCAGGGTAGGTTACCGTACCCTGCCTCGTGCATATATATGCGCCGTTGTCCCTGGGGTAGACGCATATATCCCCACAAGGCTGAGAGAATCAGCCCGCATCACGTAACTTTGTAGCCTATCGGCGATCCTCGAGGATCAATCAGTATGGTGCAATCAGGCAAACGGCAGTATCAAACGCTTCTTTCCAAGTGGGTCTTCTACGCAAGGCTCAGCTCAGTTCACGAGTCCCACGAAGAGCGTATGGAAAAAAATGGACAGGACGCGGCAAGGGGTGCCAATTCTTACGAGGGCACATGAAAACCTTATGGCTTGATAGATGAAAAATTGCAAAGCCTTTTTGAAAAGCAGTACCGTGAAATTCACTCTAAATAAATAAGTATATATTGCCACACTAGCATATACCCTGGAAGGTCGCCCAGTGGCAAAGCAGGGGTGTTTCAGCCAACCCGACCAAGGCCGGGGTACACATTGCCGAGTGCTGCATTGAGCTGGGCCGGCTCAGCCACCCGTGCAGATAACCCCTCCGTACCGTTTAATCATCTACTTTTCAAGTAACCGGGCCATGTGCTCTCGCTCTGGTCAGTTGAGGATAGATTGCATGGTCCGCTATTGAAATTCGGACGGTAAAAAGCTTGTTGGACACCCAGTTTGTGGGTTCTACGTTTTTAGGGGGTTGCTCGGCACGCTGGGTTAGGCAGCAGTCCCATGGCATTGTGCTATTACCAGAGATTGCGGTCGACGGAATAGGACGAGATAGGTGCTGAGCCCGCGTGGGCCGGGCTCTGTTCGCAAAGGACTGTCCAGGCGATTTCCGGACTGTTAGCTTGAAAAATGGTGGCTCGAGATCTAATTAGTTGCTTGCGAAGTAACCCCGGAGCTTCGCCAACTGGCACGTCCGTCAGAAATCAATTCATGCGATATTTTCATGAGTGACGTCTTGGATGTACAACTTGTCAGACAATAATTGGCTCGGGCACGATGCCGCGCCCAGGGAATATCCACACGAGAAAGCGACCCAAAGAACGCAGGCAGAGAAGTCGGCCATCGGACATCATCAAGGATGAACGCCCGGCAGACTAAACGCCGGACGGCAGGCCTAGAGCCGTGTAGGACAGGATTGCCAGTCACGGTGATCGAGTGAGGGTGGGTAAATATTTCGCTCACGTTGTTCGGTTGTCGCGAACGTGAGAGGCCCCCCCGTTCTTGTAAACGGAGGGGCAGCACGTGGTGCAATATAACCACCGATGGTCGGCTCGAGATCACCAATTGTTGCTTTCAGGTTTAGGCTGATGCCAAATACCTCGAAAAGGATTGCTTTCTGGCGCAAATCGCGAAACGATGCGACGGACGGATGGCGGAGACAGCTGATGACGGGAAAACGGCCAGCTACAGCCCGACTTTTGGGGGGTGACCGGTTAGGGGCTGGGTTTGCTGAGTGTAGAAAATGTGCGAGCGATTGGTAGGGCCACTATCCAGGAACGCGGCACGAAATGAAAAGGCTCGCTAGCCGCCGACGGAGGTATGAAATAGACACCGTGTACTCGGGAACAAAGGTTTGAACTTTGGGGCACGCGTGCAGTCACGTGATCGGTGGTGAACGTTGCACACGTCCACGACCATCGAAAGAAATGGCGAAAACTTGGATCTCGGCCTGGTTCTTTATTAGTTCATTTGTAGTTGCCTGGGACGTTGGCTATCTGTTTATGAGGTTCGGAGTTTGTGTCTATGGGCAGTCTCGGCCTCATATTTTCCAGACCTCACTCGATGGTGGGGGGTGATCTGCATTGGATATGGAAGCCATACGCGTTGTACGCCGATGTCGACTATGTACGTAAACACACTTATCCGTATTGTGGGTATCTAACCGCGTTGGTAGGTTTACGGCTGGCCTGCTTTTACGAGGGGAGACGGATTTCCGAATGCGCAATGCGAGTGTCCAGGCGATGTCCGTCGACGAAACTAAACCTTAAAACAGCGTTTATGAACGTTGTCGAGAGTGTCATGAACGTAAGTGCCCGCAGGCCGTGGGGGATGTGTCTGACATGTTTTTTTGCGCCTAGCTCGGCTACGTCTACCTCACGCACGTACGACCAGCCACGAGCGCCCCGCTGGTCGGATTTGCTGGTAACATTTTCGGATTAAATTGTGCTAATATATCCTGATGCAACTGCTCGGGCGTGCCACAGCGGCAGTGATGACACTTTCGAAAACTGTGCTCTATTGGATGATGGATTTCTACTGCGGTTGGTGCGAAACCGGACACAACCCGCCTATGAAATGGATCGTGCTATTCGCGCTACCGAATGTAAGTGCTTTCATATATGCCATCGGAGTTAGACTGTCATCTCATGTCCGACATTTGCAATCCCCGATAGGGGTGAGTAGGACAGCAAAGCCGGGTGCGCGCGCTAACTCGGGGACAGGGTGTGGTTGGTCGTGCCGGCGATGGTGGTATATGTGCTGGGGAGTGAGATCGCAGAAGCACTGCGGGGGTCAGCGATCAAGCGCAAGAGCCTGTAGTAAATGAATGATAGAGCTTGTTCCCTGGACCGAGGTGGCAAGTCAGAGTGGGGGCACACTATTCGCTCCGGCTCCGAACAGCAAGCGAGCAACTGCAATCGCTTTTCACCCGCATTTGGGACTGTTCTCCACTGCGCCCATGCGGCGCTCGCCCGCTGCGCGCCGCCAGGCCCTAGCCCAGGCTGTCAAATACCGCTTCGGCTCCCTTGCATCCCCCCATCCCCCCGATACACGCATCCGTAAGCCTTCTAGCGCGATGACACTCCCCGCGCTGACGCTGGCCCAGGAAATGATGAACGACTACCGCACCATCCTCTACCGTCTTGACCTCGCCACCTCGTATCCGTCGGTCGCGGCGCTGCTCCAGCACTTTATGGACGAGTCGCCGCTCGACGGCACGCTCGAGCTGCGCGTCGTCACCGCCCCCAGCTCCGGCGACCCGCACATTCCAACCCCACCGCGGTCGCCCGGCCCGTACCAGGGCACTCCCTCCCGGCCAGACCACCACATCTCGTTTGCGCGCGCAGAAAACGGCCGCGACGTCTATGCGCGCTGCACGTTTGGCTTTCTCGCGGACCCGCAGCTCAACGTCGATTCGTCGTCGCCGACCCGGCGCAGTGCATACGTCCACACGCCCGTGCTCGCCGTCACCCACGAGTTCCCGGCAAAGACCCCGGTGACGGCTGCGTTTGTCCCGGTCGTCGAGCATTTTCTGCGAAACGACCATGACATGGCGTCGGTCATCTTCGAGTGCCGCAGCTACCTCCAGCCCGCGCCCTCCAAGACCTCCACTCCGCTCGAGATTCTCGACAGACCAGCCCCGTACAAGCGCATGTTTGGCTATATCGGCCGCGTAAGAGGGGGGATGACGATATATGAGCTCGATGACACCGTCACAGGCACCATGTTCTCCACCATGACCCCAACTGGCTTTCCCTTGCCGACATGATTCTGTGTGCCTGTGTCTTTTTTCTTTGGTATTGTTGATTATAATGGGGTTATGCTTCGATTTTTCCATCTTTTCTGCTTTGAGTGTATGCACTTTTCACTCTTAATAGATTCATGAATTTCTCGATATGCAAAATATTCAGCAAGGGAAGACATGGAAATAGTACATGTGCAAGATCAAAAAGCAATTCACATCCAATTGTTCCCAGAAACGTTTGAGCTCGGTCCAGCCTGGGGCTCGGTGCTTCCCTCGCCATCGACCTGTCCGCGACAGACGGGGCAAGTTCGGGAGTTGCTGTCAATCGGGGAAATGTCAGATTCAACGCTTAATGTATCGCGGGAATGAAACCCACCCAAGCCATTGCTGTCAATCGCGCAAACACCCGGCGTCAGCCACAATCAGACCAGCCTAGATCGACTCACCTGAACACACTCCTTGTGGAACCAGTGCGAACACCCCTTGATCAACGCCACGATATCCTCCTGCTCATAATCATCTAAACAAATCGGGCACCGAGTCTCCGCCTTGGCCCCAGGGCAGCTCGCATAACTCCCAGTCGGCATAGCCTGGATCACCTCGGCCGGCGTACCGCGTGGCTTGGCATCTCCGATACGCGCGGCAAGTCGCAGTAGACCCTCGTACGAATCGTCGAACTCGTCGTCCCGCAAGAAATCCCCTCCAGACGTCGTGCGCGTCCGGGCACGAGGCCGGAGGAAAAACATTCGACCGCTCGAGCCGGGGTGGATCCACTCGTCATTGTCGTCGCTATTGGCTCCCGATTGGGCTGGTCCGCGGCCAGAGCTCCGGCGCGGCAGGAAATGCGAAAACCGAGACGCGTATGATCGTGGGGGCGAGAGCGAGACCGGTGCCGGGGGTGGATCGTCGGACGTGGTCGGCGAGGGAGGTCTCCGGCGATGCAACCGCGCAAACGAGGTCGAGGACTGGGCAGGCTGCGTCAAAGAGCTCCCGCTGTTGTCACGACTATCTGGGTGCCGAAGAATCCGCCCCCTACCCGCATTATTTGGAGGCTCACGGTTGGGGGCTGACGCTCGGAACAAAAGCCGGTCCCGCATAGGCATGCTTGGTGCCACGCTCGACGGGGTAACATCGTTTGGCCGCGACTCGACTACAGAATCACGCCACGAGTGCTCGTACGTATAGGATGGGCGGACTGGCCTCGGCAATGCGTCACGCTGTGCCTGCCTGTGCTCGAGGTAACTCGACAGGCTTTGCACCGGCATCTCGTCCTCATAGCGTCTCTCTAGGGTGTTGCGTCGCGACGAGGGCCAGTCTACGTTCCGCTGCAGCTGCGAAAATTCAAACGGTGGGAGCCTTGGTGGGGAGCTTCTATCAACCCGGTCCGGGTTCTGGTCATATGTCCAGTCCATACGAGATGTCGGCGAGATGTCTTCGTGATCGCGAGTGATCGGCCGAGTTTGGGGTGCCGCTGGTTCCATCTGGCGGCTGAAACGGCTGTTTTCATCTGCGAGTGCAGAGAGCTCTCGGTTGATGTGCAGCAGCCCAGATTCGACCTGATGTAAAGCATGGTCCACGGAATTGAGGAAACCAGAAGGAGCCCTCCTGGACGCTGATTCAGGAAGGAGAGTTCGGCGGCGACGCACCCTGGAAGCTGCTCGGAGTAGTTCTTGTAGATTGTTTCTCGGGCTTTCTGTAGAAGACCAGCTCGAGTGGTCATCATGTCGCAGTGATGGCTGCCGTTCTGATTGCATTTCTGGATCGCGAGGCCATTGTGCGCCCCTAGCCGGCTCGAGAGAAGTGGGAGACACGGGTTCTGTTTCAAGAGCCGACATGAAGCTTCGTCCTGCAGCCGGTTAGCATATGAGGAAGAGCAGGCAGCGCAAGTACGCACTTCGTGATGTTTGAGTGGCGGGCGAGCGCCCAAGATCAGTCAAGCGCCGTCTAGAAGGGTCCCTTGAATCACCTGAACCTGCAAGAGGTCAACTTATGCCAACGGATGAGCGCACGAGTCACTCACGAGACTGTAACAATTGGCGCATGCGGTCCATCTGTGATTGCGACCGAGCCAACTGCAGCATATCTCTTCTATCTCTTGGGAAGGACAGCCTTGATCGCTCGGTTTGGCTGGTGGAATTACCGGGTTGGGACTGCACCGGTGTTTCGCCTAATCCAAGGAAGCGCCGACTCGGGGGGCTGCGCGCTTGTCCGGTGCGGTTCGGGCTGTCCCGCTCACGAGATGTCCGGGGCGAAGTGTTGGCCAGCGAACGCCTCAACATATCGCCCGCGTGCCGGAAATCCGGAGGGTTCGAGCCGGGCACCGCCTGTTGGGAGTTTGTCCGTTGGAAAGATTGAAACACGTCGGACGAAAACGAGTCATTGTAATGATCGCTACGGCCCATATCGATAAGTTCTTGGAGCAGAGATGGAGGCGATTCAGTAAATGGTAGATCAGATATTCTGTTGGCAGTTGCCTCGGATGACTGAGCCGGAGCGCCGGCATCGCTTGACCGGGGGGGAAGCACCTCTTGCCGCCGTGGCGGGCGTCGGGGCATGTTGCCCCAAAGATCCATAGTGTTCCCGTCGTTGGCCCATTCGTTTGAGAGATCGTCGTCTGGAAAACCTGTGGCTGCGAGACTAGACCGGGTCATTGTTGGCCAGGGTCGTGGCTCATGGCGTGTATTGTACTCGTCCCACATCCGACCTTGCGCCTGAGTTTCGCTTAGCTGGGCCGGGGGGCGGTGTATAGATGTCGCCCGCCTGCGTTGTTCAAGGCTACTAGGCCCGGCCGACGTAACAGCAGCGCCGGCCGGTTCTGTCTCCCGACTCCGCCAATAGTCTTCCCGTGCGAGTCTGGATTGTCGGTCGCGCTCACGCTCCCATTCCCGGAGCCAGTTGCTGCCCCGTTCTTGTGGTTGAGGTGGTGGTCCGCGAGCAGGTTCTGGGGGAGGAGCTGGAGGATGAATGTCGTGGTCGTATGGGCGCCTTGGCTCGTCGAGCATTGGAAGTGGCTCGTGGCGGGGCATAGCCCAAGGAGGTCTTGAATTCCCACTTCCGTCACCAAACCACGTCGAGATCCCACTCAGACCAGTCGATTCTGTACGGGTGGGTGGGAAGGCTGTTGAAGTAGACGGTGCAATAACGGGTGGCAAACGTAACCCAGTTGCTCCATTAGAGTTCCACAGGTTAGGCGACGCGTTCGGCGCTTGTTGAAGATGGGCGGGGGAGCGGCGCAGCTCGTCAATCGATTGAGCAAACGTCTGGTACCTCGCCAATGAATCCTGTGCGAACTCTTGTCTCGTTTCCGCACGCGGCGCTTGTGGCTCCAATGGTGGCGCTTGTGGGGGATGAGCGTCCGAGGGCCAATTCATGCCGCTGAGAGGATCGAAGAGCGTGCTATCGGCCGAGGACATAGGAATGGCAGGTGGCATACGCGGCCGGTTCGAGGGGCGCTGAGCGGTTGGGACTGCTACAGGTTGAGCACTTGTTTCTGAAAATAGATCCATCCAGCGGGGACCCGACATCCTTCGTGGTGGGGGAGGTCGAGTTGACCGGGAGCCCTCTTCGAGCCAGGCTTCAGCGAAAGACGGAATGTCGGACTCGCTCGGTCCTACACCGGGAGGCGTCCGGCTTAAGTTCGTCGATGCCGTCATCGCACTCCAACTCCGAGACTGCTCATCCTGTGTGGTCGAAGACTCAGCCCCGCTTACACGAGGGAGAGCATTGAGGTGGAGTCGAGGCAAACTTTCATTACCACGAGCCGGACCAGCCAGTCGAGCAGCCCTTGTCAACGCATTCCTGACACCAGCACGGGTCCCCCTATTGTCGCCCTCGATCCGCTCATCATGCTCGTGGGGTCTGAGATTAGTCTCCGAGCCAGATCCAGATAACGCCTCCATAGATCCCTCGTGTCCAGGTGGTTGGAATACGTCCGAAAATGACCAGCTCATATCGCGCACAAGCCGTCCTGGTCGAGAACCCATATTCAACTCTGGTCCGGGACTCACGTTTGCTCGGAACGATGGGAACGAGGTATCCGAGGCTGATGGGCGCGAAGGGTACGACACCCCGGATTCCGCTAAGCGCTGTAAATGGGTCGAGCCGAGATCAGGCGGGCGCGAGGACCACACCAGGCTAGACCCGCCGAGTTGGTGAGCGGTCGAGTCCGTGCCAGTCGAAAACGTTGATGAGCTTGATTGAGCAAACGCTGATGAGCTTGGTTGAGAAAATGTAGAAGACCCCTGCTGAGCCACTTGCGACCCTTCGCGTGGTGGAGGGAACAAAGGCGCTTGTTCCACCATGCCATCCGACTCGTCAAACTCCCGCAACGCTCGAGCGCTTAGACCTTCAGTTGTTCTCGGGGACTCGAGTGCACTGAGTGGAAATCGGATAGGCTCCCGGCGGACTTCTGGATCGGGCGATTCTGTAAAGTAAGATCCTGTTGGTGCGTCGTCTGGGCTGGCACCGCCGGCACCGCGTGCAAAACGCCTCAGTGCATCAATCGACGCCGCATCATTCTCAGCTCGAGGCTCCAATACAAGTTCCGGAATAGTGTATGCATGGCCGAGGCCCTCTGCACGTAATATTTAGTAACAGCACCTACGGCGTTAAAACTACTCACCTGCACTCTCACGCACGGGCGAATCAACTTCCATCATCCGCGCGACAAAACTTGGTAACGCACTGCCGGGCGGGGTCACTGCTAGATCAAACGTCGAGGTCCGGGGCGATGCCGAAACAGGGAATATTGGGGACTCGGGTAGTACAAAGGACGGAGACGCCGAGACTGGCCCAGACATGGATGAAAACGTTGGAGACGTGGGGAAGCCGCGCAATGACAGTGAAGGCGGTCGTCGTGTGTATCCAGAGGGCGTGGTTCGAATAGACGCCGAGCCCCCAGAGGTAGGAGAGACAAAGGTTGCCAAGGCTGAGTGTCCGCCGGCTGTTGTAACCTCGGTGTGAACGCTCGGCCTCTCATTCGGCAGTATCGTGTTATTGCGCCTTGCGGCTGAACCCGAGTTTGGCTCATCCTCAGACTGGACCGTCGACGCAACCGACTCTCCGCCCATCGGGGACGCAAGACCACCAAACGGAGGCGACGCAGGCCCATTCACAATTGGCGAAAGAGATTCCCCAAGTCCAGGCGAGAGCGCCGATCCAAACGGCGACTCGGCCCCGTCACTCCCTACTACAGACGAAGTCGACTCGATTGCTCGAGATGACGCAGCTCCCGCAAACCCAGACGACGCAGACCCAATCATCCAATCTTGCTCAAAGTCAACCTGTGGCAACGGCATACGGCGCTCACCAAAGGCGCTAGCCGGAAGTGCGCTGTCCACACTCGAGCTCCCAAAATTAACCGCCGTATTCACCGTAAGGTCACGCGTAGAGCCGAGCGTGGGCGGTGGGGAGCGTACACGTCGCGTCACTGGCAGCGCACGGAGGGCACGCCCTGAGCGCTCGACATTCCCGGAATCAGATCTCGAGTGTGAGGCGCCTGGACGTTCGGCCTGCGACCGTGAGCGGAAAGTGGCAACCTCGAGCGTGGTAGGCGCGACGGGCTCAGACCCCTGCGACTCTAGTATTTGATCGTATTGCTGCGTCATCCACCCCATGTCAAACAACCCTGGTCTCGGTCGCATGGCTGACTCCGGCTCGCTCGGGCTATCGATCTCCCGTCCAGTTAAAGCGTGCATCGACAGCGGCGGTAGGCGATCAAGCCCAGGCGAAGACTGAGAACGCAAAGGCGGGAGCCTCGCAGCCGGATGTGTATCCCGAGTGCCAGAAGACGATGTAGGTTGGGTGTTGACATTCGGGAAGGCGGGGACGGTGGGAATGGAAGTGGAGCCGGACAAAATCGAGAGATCGAGTGGGGATGACGAACGCAAAGCCGCAGGGGTAGGTATTCGCGGTGCAGGCGATGTCCCTCGATTGTGTGTTGTGCTAGCCATGGGCTCCATTGGATACGAGCTCGAAGTAGCATCTATTGGGAACGGGCCTACACCATAAGGGCTTGAGCGTGCGTAGGTGCTGGCAGCCGAAAACGGTATAGTATTAGATTGCCACGGAGTTTCGATCACCACCGGGCTCCTGGGGGAAAACTGAGTAGGCTGCGGTGACTCAGCAGCAGAGGCATAACTGGACTAGAAATAAAAGTCAGATAAACCAGAGGGCAAAGCAATAACGGTGCTTGCCTCGTCTGTGCTCACCGTCTCTTGGTTTGGTACTTCATCTTCATCAATCTGGGCTTCTCCAATCGAGCTGTCAACGTCAGCCTCTTCGTCCACTCTCACGTCCTCGTCATCCCCAGCAATCGTCGCGTCACGCCCACTTCCGCTGCCACTCCCTTCTCCTGGTACAGCCTGCTCCTGCGTCCATGTCCCTCCAGCTCCTTCCCACATCCCAGACCCATTCCGAACCATCCCGCTCCCGCTTGCATTCTGCCCCTCACAACTCCTCGCCCGCTTATCTCTCTCCTGCGAACCCAAAGGGAACGGAAACGGACGCTTGCCAGATCCCGCGAGCGAGTCTCCTCCCGATGCTGCAGGATCGCTCGGGGTGGACGTTCCAGTCGCACCCACAGGATGCTCGGCCTGGACGTGACTCGTGCTGGCATTGGCGTAAGAACTTGTGGTTGTGCCCCCATTCCCACCCCCAGTAGAAAGCGACCCAGAATAGTTGTTCGAGTTGAGATAAGAGGAAGAGGGCGTGTAACTTGGATCCGAGTGGCTAACCCGCGAGTGCGGGAGGGTGTGGGGATAGTACCCAAACAAAGATGGGACACTCCCGCCACTCATCGTGCCGGTCCAACTGGATACTGAACACGAATAGGTTGTCGTGGCAGTCAGCAGTGTGGGAGACACGCAGGTACACGCGTGGAGAGGCACGTACCCGAGCCGACGCTAAATTGTCGCCGTTGGGGTCGTGCCGACGACGAGCGGCTTGCCGCTTGGCCCAACTTGAATGTCTTGAATAATCAGAAAAGGCAAAAGGACGGCGGCGAGGCGTGCAGTAGGCGCCGACGTAAGCTCAGAGTCGTGGTCGTCGTTGTTACAAGGACGAGCAGAGTCAGGGGCCCACAAATGGAGGTTGATTTCAAATAGGCAGAGTGAGAAACGCCCCAGGACCGCTTATGGACCCAGGTGCCCGCGCGCCCACATTTGTCTTTGTTCAATATCACGAGGGTGCGATTCCTATAGCAGCGTAACTTATACAGAGTGATCCAATAAAATCTCTTGTTATTGTCTATATCTACGGACCACTTGCGTACTTTTCGGTCCATTCTTTGCTGACTCGGATCGCGTCGGCCTCGTTCTCCTTGTAGTGCTTTGCAACCTGGTGAAGCACGCAAGTCGAGGCGACGGCGGAATTCAATTGGAATGAATGGTTCTTGTTAGCACGAGTACACGACTGTTACGATGGATACTGACGTCTGTGGCAAGCGGGTCGTCGGGGTTCGGGGCAGATAGGAGCGCCTGTATAGAAAGCAGGACAGTGCGGATCTGGAGTGCTGGGGACCATTTGTCTAGGCAACCAACTAAATGTGAGCGATACTCGAAACAACAACAGGCAGACAAACCCTTGAGGATATCAAGACAGATGCGACCGAGCTTATCTACTCCAAGTAAGTTTCACACATGTGCAAGATGGAATGGTTACCGGATTTACCGATGTTAGGATGATATATCTTGGTGAGGAAGCGGACTTTAGGTGGGCTCATGGGATACTCTTCGGGCAAGAAGAGCTCGAGCTTGAAGACGCCGCCTGTGGCAGGTCAACCACCAGTCAAAAGACAGAACCCAATGCTCTCACCAGCAAAAGGAGAGCTATCTGGGCCCGTAATGGCGACATCGAAATACCGCAGGTTGTCCTCGTGTGGCACAGCAGAGATGCCGGGTGCGGGGTCAGCGTTCAGACGCTCGGTTTCCTAACCAGAGTTAATCGCTAGTCTCCTCCAGTTGTAGGGCGCGCACCTTGATAATTCGCTATAAAATAATGGTCAGTGCATGCTCTGCAGGTGAACACATTCGCCACACCTTTGGGAGTGCCATCGTCGTAATGTGGAGGAGAGGGACAAGCGCTGAGATTGGGTAATCCACACGTGACTCAGAGGCTTTCGCGCCATGTCGCGCATCTACATCCGTCCTGATTGACCGCTTTTCGCGCACAACGACAACAGCCGCAGCGGCGACAGAGACAGCATGGAGTACGCCTACGAGATGGAGCTCGACCCTGTGCAGTGGCAGTCGACCCAGAAGCAGGTGCTTGGCGATGTCTTTCGCGATGGTGAGTGGCGCACAGACCACGGCCAGGATGTTCACATTGTTCTCAGCCCCTGCGCCCCCTCCTCCGTCTCTCCCTGCTCAGCTCCCTGTGCGGACAAATGGTACAAGGAACGTGCCTTATGGAGTCAAGCGTAAACGGCAGGGTGCGCCAAATAACAACAGCCAACGCTCGCCCGACAGCACGCGAGAACTCATCGAGCGTCTCGGGCGCGGGCTTTCAGCTTGTATTCCCGTCAATCCTGCGCGTAGGAACACTCGCGTAGCTAGTGCTGGTGCAGTTATGCTCGGTCCGTCTGTTGGTGCGAGCACAAGCAAGAGCACCGTCATGCCTCCGCCTAAACTCAAGATACCCAAACCAGTCGCGGGCCCGTCCTCGCTCGACAAAGCCACCACGCCACTCTCTGATGCCGAGTCTTTTAATTGGAGCAAAACAGAAAGCCTGTCCAGTGCGGCTGCCACTGCTCCTGTAGACCTGGTACCGACCTCTGCCTCTAGCTCGCGCCGAGGCTCTAGTTCAAGCTCTAGCCTAACAACATCGGTGCTGCCAAGCACTCCACCAAATCGCCTCTCCAACTCTCGCCCTACATCTATGCCAACTTTGTCTGCCTCGACGCTCATTTCGCCCGAACAGGATACCGCCTCACCCCCATCGCCTCCAAGTGATCCAAGACCTGTCCTATCCATCCGCACCAAATCCTCTTCATCCTCCGTGCGCGTCGACGCCTCTGCATTCTCCGCCCGCTCAGATTCCACGAGCACAACAGACTCAAATGCCACCGCAACCACCGTGCCCGAAGATCAGGTGTCGCCAGTCACACCCGGCGCGCGTCGCGCGAGCCTGCCAATCATCGACTTGACTTTCACCCCCACTCCCAGTCCCCCTTCTGCGCCGAAGCCTCCTCAGACAAGGTCGGCTTCCAAAGCCCCACCGGCTGCTGTCGCTTCCGGTTCGTCTCGTCAAGCCCCTCCAACTCAAGCCCCTGTATCTCGGCCCGCACCCGCCCCTACTCGCTCCACGCCCTCTGAACCGCAGCCACCCCGCGCACCAGTCCAGCCCCCAGCTCGAGCCCAAGCCGTCCCCTCCCAAAAGGCCACGACCACGAGCCGCCCAGCATCCCAGCAATGGCCCCGCGTCTTCCCATCTTCCCAAACCAGGCTAGGCTTGGGTGCAATGGGCAAGGGCTATGACGCTGCATCACGGCCATTCCGAGTGCCAAATAAGGGCAAGAGCATACCATTGACAGTCACCGCGCTACCACTCAGAGGTAGGATCGGAACCAGCGCAGCAAGCAGCGCGGGCAAGGCAAAGGTCAAGTCGCCTGCAAAGCCGAGCGCGGCTGGAAGGTTGAATTTTGCACCAGCTCCAGCCGCACCGGCGTCCCCTACGAAACGGAAGGAGAATAGCACGACAGGGTCAGCGGGGAAGGGGAGGAAGGAGCCGATGGGGAGGAAAACGCCTACGCCCGTAGGTCGGGCGACTACGACTCGGGGTGCGACTACGACTGTCAGTAGGACCGCCGCTAGTTCCAAGGCTCGCAAGGAACCATCCTCGGACACAGAATCGTACTTTGCTTCGGATACGAGCTTTGACGATGATGAGCTGGAGGCCGCTATGGCAAAGTGGGACGACGACTAACTGCTAGGTCAAACGCAAAGAATAGGGAGGGTAGCAGCGGAGCAAAGAGGTACGAGGCGGAAAGAAATACAGGCAAAAGGCTGCATGCACCCATCGAGACGAAGCAAGCAGAGGGCCAGAGAACGCAAAGCGAAAGAGAGAGCAGAGCTCGAACGAACCAGAGTGGACTTGATTTCAACCTCATTCATCCAACCCAATCCATCCTATCCACCATCCCAAGTCTTACTTATCTATGTATAATAGCCCAGTTTTGTTTCATTTCTCTACGATTTTGATCATAGTTGTCCCGTTTGCGTGTTAAATCTCAATTGGCGTTTTGGGTGACGAAACGAAGACGTGTTTTACTTGCACGCATGTGGGGCCGGCGCTTTATCTTGAGGTGTGCAAGTCCAATTATTTCGTTCAGATGCCAGACGATACACAAAACACAAACTGAAGGTCCACTAGAAAATACATGTAAGAAGATACATAGCATAAGAAACACAATACCAGAGTGTCTTTCGCAAGAATTTCACATAAACCCGACCTCGTCATCTCAGCCGGGGCAGCGTAGGGTTCATCCTTGGGATATACGTATCGTCTTCCACCCACAATCCCCCAGGTGAACTCGTTCCAGACTCGGGGGCATCATCTATGTAATACCCCAGACTCCCATCAGTAAACGTTCGTCCCGACTCGCTGCGGAATGCTCACCTCGTCTAGGTGGGGACAAGTACATATCTTTATCCGAGTAGCCCCGACTGAGCCGTCGTTCCCGCATCGACTCGCGCCGCTTCTCTTTGAAGCTGTGGATTTCATGACGGGAGGGGAGGCAACCCATGGTTTGGAGCGGAAACGTAGGTGCGGGGTAAGAAGGCTGGGGATATGACGTGGAGGAGGACCTGAGGGGTGTCAAGTAGTGGCACCGGTGGGCACGAACGGCAAAGATGACAACAGGTGGTGGTGGGTGGGAAAGCAAGGCCGGCTAGATAAAATATTCTCCCTCGGTCGAGCCCCGAAGATTTGCAGTGAGAGAAAGTCCCTACACTGCCGGGCTATTTATGCTCGCCGTACGGGGAATGGAGCAGGTGACTGCGGCGCGCTCCCATCGCATGACGCAGGACGAGCTACCCAATTCGGTTTGGTGAACTGCGGAAGATCAATTCGGCCCTTCAGGCCCAACGAATTCCAAATGGTACAGGTATACATATAATAACGTTGTAGAGGAACGTCGAGGTAGAACGCCGAGAGACTCGAGCAATCTAGGCACGAGTAGGACGAGAGACATGGCGGAGACAAGAAATCTGGGCGTGCTTGATTGCTTTGTCAGCAATCAGTGGCGCTAGACAGTTTGCATGCCGAGCCACTCGGGACAGTCGGGTTCTCCCCGCGGTCTGGCGGGCGGTACACACCAAAGGGCGTTCGTTCGGAACCGCCCTGCTATATCTTTATCGGCCTTGACCAGTCCTATGTGACCCGCAATCGGAAACTTGGGACACGGAGTTTGCCTACATCAGGTGGACGATTGACGCCTGCAAGTCTTGCTTGAATGTTTCACACAAAGGTTGAAAGTCGTACGTCCCCTGGCGTATTCAGCAAACACCCGGAACAGCTTTACCATGCTAGTCGTAGCATAATCATAAGAGCTCAAAAGCTGCCTACTTCTGAACTGTCCCGCTCAAAATTCTTCCAGTACGACCTTGATCTTCTACAGGAGGCACCATCATAAACTGGCAATTGAATAGCTCCAACCGTGTTGCCCATTGACCTCCTTGACAGTTCCGCCCCTCATCCGCCAGTTAAAATCGAAGTACCTGAGTGAGGCGCAGATGATTTTGTAAGTTCTGATGCCAAGGTCTGAACCAGATGATGAATAAAACTTATAAGATGGTTATCCACTGATGGGGTTTGCCACACCATTCACTTTGAATCAGCCACACTCTTTGATATCTCATCAGAATGCTCCGCGCTCCTTGGTATGGTTAGACCGGGGCGAGTCGCCGATTTTCAGACGGTATTCAGGGTGGGGACACGGTGGGCATTCACCCAACTTTTTCAAAGTTCCCTTCTTCGCATGTGGCCCAAGCATCGACGGAGAAGAACGTATGGTTATTAGAAGGTTCGGGTTAATATTGATCCGTTCAACTAGTAGCTTAATACTTACCCCGCGCTGTATAATTGGTTGGGTTAGACTGAGCAAGCGCGCGGGAGGATTGGACATAAGTGTTGATATCGGCGCTTCATATAAAGAGACTGAATAGCAAGAAGACCGTTCAGCCGGGGACACGTGAAGTCAGTACCTTCACGAAGAACCGACCCTCGAACCGGCGCCCGTCGCGAGAGTCTAAGGCATCATTAGCAGAACCCAAGATGCGTAGTTTTACTTCAATTCACAGCCCAGAAGTGCAAAGACAAACCGTTCCGTACCTCGACCCATACCAGGATCAACCCGAGTTGCCCGGGCGTGAATGCGCGAAGAATCAGCTTTGTGCATAACTTGCCGAGTACGCAGCAGCCATACGTCCAACCACTTGGGTCAGTATGCAAACGCCATATTTAGTTTGAAATTAGTATAAGATAATCTGTCGACGGTCGCAGAAAAGCTGTTCGGAATGGCGCTGCAACAGTTGGTAACAAAGCTACTGAATCGCCGAGCCAGACACAAGTGACTATAGGAGCTACCGGCACAGCTTTGCGTAGCCCGGACTGGACGAGAGGCCGCTGTATGACCTGCGCCTCCTGAGCGCCTTGTCGTGACGCGCGCAGATAGATAGGAGAATGTGACACCAATATTAACCTTGATAGGCACGATATCGGTATAAGTGCTGCTCAGAGTACTCTTGACGCCAACTATGTAAAACAGGTTAGTCGCACCGAGAGTATATGCGCCAGTACTGGTCGAGTTCGGGTTGTATACACCAGCGACCGGGCCTATCATTCCTTTGCCTTGCCCCAAAAGAGCAAAGCCGCGAGCGAGGACTGCGTGTGCGATGCCGCATGTATATGCTCGCAAGCCACACATTAACTTTCTCTCTCTTTCACACGCTTCTCCATTTCCATCTTTTCACCCTGCGATATCTCTCTATCCTTGACGACAATATCCGCACGCTCCTTGGCGCGCCGTTGTTCCGTCCGCTCAGCAACTCTGTCGCCGCGCTCGATAGGGGCTGTGAGCCCGCCCTAAGGCAAGCCCTGGTGGCGCGCAATGAGCGGCGCGATCCCAGCCATACTAGTCTCACTCTGCATAGTAAGCTTATCTGTTTGCTGCTTATACATGTGTGGTTAGAGTTAAGCAGGAATACATATGCATATATTTAGACTAGACTTTGCTATGCTTAGTTGTACCAATAATTGGTTAAAAAACTAAGCACCACTCAAAGTAAGCTAGAAAAAGAGTTGGTTGACTATGGTTTAAGTTTAAAAGGCGAGATAAGCACAAGCTTAAACCATACTATGAAAATTTATAGGAAAATCATGAAACTTGCTAGGTTGTGATACATTTACAGTCTGAACGCCATATATAATCGGCTTTACATCATTCTTCCCTTGGCGATTTTCGTAGGTACACATGGTCTTACTTTGAGACTAGAATATTAGATGACTAGCGGAGATCTCCGGTGGTACACATGTTAAGCGGGTTGACGGTAGTTTGGGGGATTATTGTTGGAGCACAACGTATGGCAGAAAACATGTTATAAAGTGTGTATCCCTATGGGATGCTCCAAAAAGCCCTTATGGCACCTAACTTAGGTTATTTTCAGCCTTGACGTAAGTAAGCGCTGCGACCCCAACGGCTAGACGCTGCCGAACGGCCAAAAACAAATACTAATATGCACCCATGCGGACAGCCTAATGTCTCGAAGCAATTGTGGCTGCTTACGGCTTGGCAAGCTTATACCGCCATTTCAGGCCTCCCATCAGTAAAGCGTGGCTATAGTCACGGCGAGAGCTCTTCGGCTCCATTGTGTAGCCGGCGCTTGCCTTTCAGAGGTAAGTCAGGCCTGCCAGGTACGAAATCTGTTCGGACACTGTGGCTGGCGTACGCAGAATCACGCTTTTTAGGCTAACACGCTTGCTGTTGAGATTGCTCCACCTAGAGGGCCCGCAATTCCTGGACTTTTAGGCTAAAAAGACAGGCCCCCATTGATTGCCACAGTTCAGTAGGTGCTTTTTAGCCTAAAATCCAGGAATTGAGGGCCCTCCTAGCACCCCGATCCTCTTGACAGCCAACGCCAACATACTCTTGGCAGTCTACTCGAAGCTAAGTCAAGGGACGCACCTAAATTCATTGGGAAGCATGGCAGGTCTATTCGTACATGCGACTATCACTTGAGCGGCCCAGACGAACATCCCGCCCCCAATTTGAAGGCGTCACGCATACAAGTACAATTAGTTGGCCAATCAAGTGGCTGGGCAAGAGCCTTTGTTCGCAGAAAGTGGTCATTTTCTCCAACTTTAGAAGCCAGTCAAAGGATCTGCAAGTTGACCGAAACGGCATGATTCAAAACATGCTAGCCCCAACTGCCAAATCTGTATTCTATTGGCCGCCAGGGACACGCCATGCGGGAATCAGCTCAGCAATTTCAGATAAAGTTCAAACACCTTGCTGAGAGCCGCGGCATCAAGCGGATCGAGTTCGTTGTTTGTACACGGATCGGGCACCGTCACCAGATGGGCAGTCCATTAGATAATTCTGGATCTTGGAATCGTACGAAATTAGCATAGCAGGGTGTCTGACTTTGGGCGGTTACATTTCTCATAATCAACCTCCGCGTGCGACCTCCCTCCGAGCTTGCTGGAAAAGCTGTCCCGCTCGGCTTGCTCGAGCGTCGAAAGCGGCGTGTATGCGCGAGGATATTGGTCTGAGGTGTCACCCACCTAGTTTGGAAGACTAGTGGGCGTGGAAAACTTATTCTTGTTTACAGAGTTGCTCGTTTTATGACACACGGGCGTCATTTGCCTTGTCCACCCCACCCACCTCCGCCAAGCTGCAGATCTGTTCGCTTATATCACCGAGAATCACCGAGGAGGGACGTTGCAGCTGGTCCGCAAACAGTGCGGAGCGAGTTTTGCCTGCTGAAAAGGAGGCACAAGGCGGCTATCGGGCCTAGAACCTTTCACGTTATGGCATATCTGACAGGTTAACTATACTATACGGGCAAACCGGGGTCGGGACGCTACACACACATTGAGTGACTCTAACCCACAGTAATGGTCTTTTACACGCGAGCGCCGAGGGGGGCGCAGCCGTGGTCAAGACCGACCGGTTCCCAACGCCGCGCAAGCGTCAGAGCAGCACAGAAACCGGCATTGTCTTGTGTGGCTTTTAGCCGTATGCATATATAACCTAATATGAGCGAGCATGTATTTTCCATTTTGAAGATTACCAGAGGGGGGAAAACCCCTTGCACATGCAGTAGGGTTTCTGAGTTGTTTTGGGGTCGCCTTTGGGACCTATGGACGGTATTGTTGGAATGTGAGATGGGGTGATGGAAGGAGCGCGGATTGAATAGAGGCATAACTTGCGTGGCGGCGTTTCGGGGGGCAGAGCAAAGGCGGGGGAGGGTGATCGGGATGCCGCCCAGGCATCGTCAGGCATGCCAGGGTCCCGGCCCAGTGCAGAGGTGCGCTTGTGGCCGACGGATCGACAACAGCGACGATATGGATAAGTTATGAGCTAGAGAGAACCACATCCACCAACTACGGCAAGGCACATTGCATCGCGAGTCGCGCTCGTCGTTGTTTCGCCGGCAGAGAACTAATTCCAACTAAAAGTTCGGATTTCTACTTTACTTCGGTCTGCGAGATGCTCACCCACACATGGCGATCCAGTCCCGTCACCCCCCGCGCCAGTCGGCCCGGCCCCCCATGCCCCAGCCCCCCTTTCTCCCGGACACCGCTGCCCCATACCCCGTCCTCCTCGATGTGTATCCCTATCCTGCGTTCGTTGTGCACATGAACGCCACCCTGCGGCCGGTTTGGGCAAACCGGGCATTTTACGCTGCCTTTGGTGCACCTGGTATACCGCTAGCCGACCGCTTTGTCCACGCGCTTGCCACCACCGCCGACGGTGAGCGCTATGGTCTCTGGAGCGCTGCCGGCGAAGAACAATCCCGCACGTGCGCCGGCCGAAAGCGCGCCTGGGTCGATGCCGATGATGAGCCTGAGCCAAGCATGACTGTGCGGGTGCGGGCTACAGGCGGAGAGGGGTTGCTCCAGCTCGTCAAGGCGCAAGTAGACGACGTGCTGATCATCATATCTTTTGTCGCATCTTCCCCCCAGTCTACCAGTCGCGTTTCGCCCGCCCCACCTAAGCGCGTGCGCGACGACAGCTTTGCTGGTTCGCTCGCTCCACTTGCGGCCCTCCGTCTGGACTCCACCCAACCACTCCTCACGCCAGAGATGACGCCTGTGCTACCGTTCCGTTCACCCGCGAGTCCTGGCCCACCCACCAACGGCTCTAAACCTGCTCGCGCTGCTCGCACACTCGGAGCCGTCGACCCTGCCCCCTGTCCGACCGCCACCCAGACGTTGTTAGACTCGCATCCGTGGGAGAACACCCCTCTCGGTCCACGCTCGACCTGGTCGGAACGTCTCCGCGCGTGTGTCAACTTCATGCAAACGTCACCGCATGCGGTAGGTGGTCTGTCTTGCGTCGATCGAATATCACGTGACGCACTCCCACAGACAGCACTATGGTGGGGGTGCGAGTATGTCATACTCTACAATAACGCATATTCCCAAGTAAGATCATTTTAATTTTTCACGGGTCACCCCCTGACAATTTTGTAGATGATTGGGCACAAGGTTTGAGCTTGTTATAACTTTCAGCCCGCCGCTGACGTTTTGGGTCTCGCAGCACCCATATCTCTACGGGCAACGAGCCGCAGTTGGAGTACGTATAATTTAAGTGCTCTGATGGATCGCTGACCTTGCCACTCAGTGGGCAGAACTTTGGGACATGTTAGGTCCCAAAATGAAATCGCTCGTGGCCGGCGAAGCAATATCCAAGACCGATGGTTTGTACTTGATAGTCTGGTCAGTACTTTGCAAACTGAGTTTGCCGTGACCTAGACTTGCTTTTCTTCGATGCCTTGACGGCCGCCAAGCTGCCGATGGAGACTTACCATACCTGGGTCTGGTAAGTGGTTTATGCTCCGAGCTCCGACCTGGTGTTTAACCATGTTTATAGGGTGCCGGTGTGTTCTCTTCTATGCTAATTCGAGTCTTCCGCTAAACGAGACCCTAGTGTGCTGATGAATTTGGCAAGATCCTCGGCGTCCTGAATTATTCAATTGAGATGACGCCTAAAGTAATTGCCAGTCGACGGATGGATTGTTTGCGAGAGCTTGGCTCATCGGCGGGTGTGTCCTTGCCTTGAACGTCCCCTGCGCTCAGCTAATTCTCGCTGCAGTACGAGCTGCGACTCGCGCAGAATACTACCAGTCAGCTTTGTCTACTTTAAAGCAATATCCGCACGAGTTGAGTTGTTTCAACTCGGTTGAGGCCTGAAGACTGACATGATTGCAGTGCTCCGTTTGCGATGTTTTATTCCGTCACGTTGGAGCCGTCGAGCCAGGATCGTGAGTCTAAAGTGTCGTTTGTCTCGAGTCTAACAGGTTAACTCTCAATTGCAGCTGCCCGAGACCAGAGCTCACTGGGGGGCAGCACAGATGGGCAGAGTTCCCCGCGCACGCTTACAGTCTCTGCGCAACGGGACGGGTTGCTTGGTATCCCTGAAGGCCACCCCACCGCGCCACGTGCCATCACGTTCACCATTCCCACTAAGAAGAACTCACCCTCGCCACGCTTCTTTGTTGGGCCTTCCGCCAGCGGGCTTGGCCTGCTCGATTCTACTTTAGCTGATGGCGAGCTCAAGCTCGATGGGCAGGTCGCACCTATACCGGCTGGGCCAGACTTTGCATCGGACATGGGCTCGATTGGGCCCGACATCCTGTGGGCACCGTACATGAAGCAGGCGGTGACGACCGGCCAGCCTGTGTTGATCGATCTTCCGGCGCAGGCACTAGTCGGGACGGAGAAACGTGGGTGGGGCGAGCATGCGCGCCAAGCACTGGTTGTGCCAATTATAGTCCCAGGGACGGGTGGGGTAGAGGTCGGTCACGGTATGGGTACCTGCAAGCTCGTCTTGATTCTTGGCATCAACTCGCGACGACCGTATGATAGCGATTACGAGGGGTGGATCGGTAAGTTCCTTAGTTCATGTACGCGTTTGTACCCGAGGGGTTGCTCATGGGGTTATCTCTTGGCTAGATGTCTTGGGGTACGTACTTTGCGCATGTGAGATGTTTGAGTGGTAGTTGAATCGTAGCGTAGGGGCTCTCTGGGTCAGATGTATGCGGGCGTGACATCCCGTGAAGCCGACAACCTAAGGGCCGTGCAACTCGCTCAGCTCGACGCTGCCAAGACGCACTTCTTTTCCAACGCCTCACATGAACTGTGAGCTACTTGTGTCGTTCTTGACCCCAGCACAGCTGACAAACTATTAATTAGCCGCACACCGTTGACGCTCATCGCCGGCCCTATCAACGATGTACTGGTCGAGGCGACGTGTTCACGCACCCAGGAGCGACTCAAGCTTGCCATGCGGAATGTAAACCGGCTCCGCAAACTTGTCGACGTCAGTTGCCGCCTGCTCCATTGTCACACGGGTATTTCTGATCTGACGACCTTTCATTTTCTTTTCCCTTGGCCGCCAGACGTTGATGGATTTTAGCCGTGTCGAGGCGGGTCGACTCGAGGGGCATTTCCGACCTGTAAATCTCGGAGCGGTTACCGCGGACCTTGCTGCACTGTTTCGGTCGGCGATCGAAAAAAGCGGGATTCAATTTGAGGTTGACTGCGACGTTGGGTCGAAGCAGTTGACATATGTTGACCCAGAGCTGGTGAGTAGTAGGAAGGCTTGGGGAGTGCGCATTTATGACTTTGCGTTCGCAGTGGGAGAAGATCTTGTTTAATCTGTGAGTAGAAAAGATTGTGGAAGGGCATATGTATGCTTACGCATGCTGATGCTGGTGGCAGAGTTGGGAATGCGTTTAAGGTTGGTTCATCATTTTTTATCTGTCCCTCGTCCCTTTTTTTCTTTCTTTTTATAACCCTTCCGTAGTATACGCTCATAGGCCGGATCATGGTGTCGATCAAGTACATCGACGGGTTCGCAGTGTTCAGTGTCACTGATACAGGTGGGTTGTCGAGTTTAGGCAGGCGAGATAAGACGAGTAATGTGGCTTGGGTATAGGTGTTGGGATCCCGTCCAAGGACAGGCTGAAGATCTGTGAACGGTTCCATCGCGTAGCCGTAAGTATTCTTTGTGCTTGGAGTTTGCAATTGGGTTGGGCGGTTAACGTGGGATTGAGATAGAGCGTCTCACGGAGTCACGAGGGGACTGGTATCGGGCTTGCTCTCACAAAAGTGTGTTTCTCGCCTTCTTCCTGTCTATTTGGGACTGACGACCACAATAGGAGCTCGTTCGTCTACACGGTGGGGTAAATCTACTTCGTTTCGGTCAGCTCTTCCAGTGCTAACCTAAGCCCAACGCCCAGGTCCTGCTTGTCACCTCCCAAACGATTGAAGACTCTCCAACGGGTGAGAATGGCTCGACGTTTACTGTACAGCTCCCGCTCGGCAAGGCACACCTTCCGGATGGCCATGTTCATGATGAGCAAGTCGAACATGTCTCGTCGTTTTTCGGGCGCGATTGGAGTTATGCCCGCACGTTTGTTGAGGAGGTCACTCAGTGGGCGACCCAGGGCGACAGTACGCCTGAGACGACGAGCGAGGGACCCGAGTCGTTGTCGTCGCTCAACAGCGCGCGCGTCGATCCCGCGATTTACTTCGCAAAGACGGATAAGATTTTGATTGGTGCGCGTGTTTGTTCTCATGTCCACGCGGGAACTATTTGGTTGACATGCGTTATTTGGGGTGATCAGTGGACGATAATAGGTATGTATGCGTGTCAGTGCTTGTGCACGGTGTGTACGCTGACATTACTCGGGTTGAAGTGACATGCGGACTTACATGAGACAAATGTACGTATCTGCACTATTATCTATGGGCTTGCCATAGTGTCCGGCTACTTACTATCTCCTCGGGACTGCAGATTCAGCAGGTTTTGTACGGTAAGTATTACCCTGGTCAAGGTCGGCATTTTAACCGATCATCTCCCAAACCTTCTGTTCGGGGCTGTTCGGGCTGTTTCTTTGACCTACACACGGCTGTGTTGTGGCTCTATAGGTGCTTGTGGCGAAGGATGGTATCGAGGCTCTAGAAATCGCAAGAGCCGAGGTGCCCAACTTGGTCCTGAGCGGTAAGTCCGCATTTGGGTCTGTCCGTAGTTCTATTACTCACGAATGTCCTCGTGTGGTAGATGTGATGATGCCCGGACTGGATGGACTCCAGGTATATAAGGCATCATATAGGTCTAGCCGAGGACCAGGCTGACTTCTCCTGTAGTTTATCGCGGCGCTCCGGTCGTCGAACGAGACCAGTTTGATCCCTGTAATTCTTGTCACCGCGCAGGCAGGAGTTGAAGGTCGGGTAGAAGGTAAAGCTACCCCCCCTGAGCCTGATATCTTTTTCATTGGTCCGGGTTCGCTCAGGCCTGCTTTCTGGCGCGGACGATGTCATCTGCAAGCCTTTCCAGAGCAGAGAACTTTTGGCGCGGGCAAACCTACATACCCAGCTCGGCAAACGACGAGTCGAGCTTGAGACCAAATTCAACGAGCGTACTGAGGAGCTGAAAATTGTCACGGAGAGCAGCCCAGTTGCGTTTTTTAGAATCAATTCAGATCGGGAGTGAGTCAAATTTGCACCATTATGAACCTTATCACAACTGATACTAGATGTTCCGATTAGGGTTGTCTTTGCGAACGCCAAGGTACTATATCACGTGTACAGATCCTCTTCGACAAGCTGAGCTCTTGCTTAGTATTACGAACTGACTGGGCAAGCTCGAGACCTAGGCTCACTTGACTGGTATGACGTTCTCTTCTGATGGCTTGGGTCAAGCTAACGCCTCCTCTAGGACATCCTCGTGAGTCAAGCTACCATCCCCTACCTTGTGGGAGGCTTATACCGGGTCCAGCATACAACCTATCTATATGCAAGAGACAACTCACCTCTGGGAGCGGGCTCAGTACGAGCGTCAAGGTGTGTTTGTCTGAACCGGTAATGATCGATTGATCCGACTCATGTGATTAAGGGGGCTCAATTAATCTTCGTGAGCAAACTATAACCATCCAAGTTTAAATAAATATTCATCAATGCCTTGGTTTCAGAATGTAAGAACGGCGTGTGGGTCAAGGCCCAGGTTGTACCAACTAGTCTTGGTATCATCGGCACGCTGACAGGTAAAATAATCAACCAGTTCCTGTCGCTGCCGTTTACCCACTGGCTATTACAGATATCTCCGCGCAAAAGCTGTATGAAGAATCACAGTTGGCCCACGCACAAGAACGTGAAATGCTCGCCAAACGCAGAGCGGAGGAAGCTGACGAGCGTCGGCGAGCACAAGGCAAGTGTTTCTCCCACTGCTCCTGAAACGATCCCGAACTCTATATGCGACCCTGTTAGAGCTCCTCATCGATGTGACTAGCCATGAGTTAAGGTAAGGATAGACTAGCCATCAATTTCACCACTAACAGGTCTCCCCTGGGTACTAGGCAGCCCGTCAGCGCCATCCTGAACAGCGCCCAGCTCATCAGGTCCAACCTCGTGGACCTCAGGCAAGCTCTGCGAGCCAACGATGGGCAACAGATAGACCCGAAGCATGTCGCCGCGCTAGAGGATGACATCGAAAGTCTGGACGCGGTAATGCAGTGCGGTCTCGCGCAGGAACGGATCGCCAATGACGTTTTATCTCTGTCGCGTATTCAACTTCAGGTACGCCGGACGCGGTTTGACGATCCTAGACAATCTGATACCCGAGACCTGACATCTGCACGCTTGCGTCCCAAGGTTCTGGCCATTCATCCTACCGAGTTTGTGCTCGCGGACGAGATTCAGAACATCGTCTCGATATTCAAGAACGAGACCAAGATGCAAGTCGCATGTTTACCCATCGCTCACCATAAACTTACCAAAGAAACAGGAAAAACATCCGTCTGTCCATCGTGTTGGGAGACTCCTTGTCCAATAATGGCGTCAGCACCGTTTTCGCCGACAAAGCACGTTTCGCCCAGATTGTGTCAGTATCATCCCTTTCACGAGTGTACAACTTTGGTTGACAGAGTAGCTATAGGACCAATCTCTGCTCCAACGCTATACGCTTTACAGACCTCGTGCAGGGGGAGCGTACTATCGTCGTCACTGTGGATGTCTCGCCACTCGCTCCGGCTGAAGGTTCCCCCTGCGTGCCGCCGAAGCGGGAGTATTCTCCGGGGGTAGTAGACCCCCAGCGGATGTTCGTCTACGTTTCCGTCGCTGACTCGGGGCCGGGAGTTCACCCCGATGATGTCGCCCTCTTGTTCAAGCGGTAAGTTTATTGGTAATGATATGCATCAAATGAACGCGTAGACCCACTCTAACTCTCATTTCTTAGATTCCAACAGGGTACTGTACGTTGCTACTCCTTGAAGAAAATACCTCCGGCGACTTATTATACTGCTTTCTAGAATTCTCACGAGGTATTCGGCGGCTCAGGCCTTGGGCTATTTGTCTCGAGACAGCTCGCGACCTTGATGGGAGGCAAGATCGATGTATCCTCTAAAATTGGTAAGTCTCTGACAGCAACCTAAATGACATATGCCTTTGCCGCACACTGCCACTCAACCTGATTCTACCTCGTATGCTCAGGCAACGGCGCGACCTTCCGGTTTTTTATTGAAGCCACCCTGCCGGGGCCCACAAAATCCGATCCTGCTGAGTCTGTTGAGCGTCCAGGTGGTGTTCCCCGACGGATCAAGGCTCTGCGTCGGCCTAGTGGAACTAGAGATCCTCGCCACGTTGGTGTACATATTCTTATTACCGAAGATAATCAGGTTCGTACATGAATCACACGTTCCCACAGGTAGCTAACTGACATGTACTCAATAGATCAACCAGAGTGTCCTCAAGTTGGTGGCCATACCTTTCTCGCTTCTCGAGTCGATCGGCTAACCCCCTGTCATTTGCGTCCACGCTTGTACCATTTCCTTATCTCCCCTGGTAGCCGGCAACTCACCAAAGCAGGCTGTGTCACAACACTCGCATCCAATGGACTCGAGGCTATCGAACGCATTTGCTCGTTGGCACAGCACGGTGATTCCCGACTGCCTGCATCACACAACTCGTTTGACGTTATTTTGGTAAGCCGGTCCCGGAGCTCTAAACAAGGGTAACTGATGTAGTCGAAATGGCCCGCATAGATGGATCTGGAGATGCCTGTCATGTAAGTTGATACATGACTGCATGCCCAAAGTTACGGCAAGTACTGATACGTCGGTCCTTATCTCGTAGGGATGGATTGACGGCTGTCCAAGAAATTAGGAGGATGGAGAGCACAGGCACGCTGCCGCGGCGAAATTTGATTGTCGCCATTACAGGTAGGAAGTGCATGCTCCAAGAGGATTGACACGATTCTGACTCATGTGCCAAAAAGGGAACGCCAGAGAGGGGCACAAGCAAAGTGCAATCGATGCAGGCATGGACATGGTCTTTGTCAAAGTGAGCCTTGAATTCTATTCTAGTGGAACTGAACCTGAATTCTAAATGGTACCAGCCATACAAAATTGACGAGATTCTGGAACAAGTTGCCTTGGCAAGGACTTAGTGTATGATATATGCTATGAAGCGGCTTTCGTGCTTTTTTCGAGCATCTGCTCGTGTTTATATGTATCATTACGTCTAGTCTAGCTCCGCCACGTCCTACCACTTTCGTTTTCACCACATTGTACATATTTATCTACTTCCGTGGATGTGCTCCTACTATACCCGATCCATGTCAATGTAGATGCCGTCGTCATATCAAGGCTTGCAAACGAAATATAAGATAAATCTGACTACCCAGAGGTCCGAGACCCAACCTGTCTTGGTTCACCTAACAAATCAACCATGACTAGTTGATTTCATATATGTTCGCCGAATGCCCTGTTCAGCACGGCAAAGCGAGACTTGTGATTGGCTGGATCGGGGCATCCTCGTGAATCCCGGGTCCCGGAACTGAGACCGCTCCCGGTAGGGCCCGACTCGATCCGCACCTGCATCGCACGTTCACGACCACCAACCCTACGCTACCCCCTAACTCCTAGTTTCACCACAACAAAGTACTCGATGTCGATTGCTCGTCAGGCCGTCGCTTGCTCGTCTCGCTCGTTCACGGCTCGTAGGGCGTTCGCATCAGCTGCTGTGCGTGCTCAGGCAGTACCCATCCAGCAAGAGGTCCCAGCGGCGAAGAAGCCGCTGAACAAAGTGTTCAAAATCTACCGATGGGTATGAAGGTTGCCTCCTGCATGCCTGGCATAGCTTACGTTCTGTTGTATGCGAGAACAGAACCCAGACGAGCCTGCAAACAAACCCAAGCTACAGGAATACACGCTTGATCTCAACAGCTGCGGCCCAATGGTACGTTCGCCCAACACACTGCCTCACACTTGGCCTATTCAACGTTTGGTCTTTAGTACCTCGATGCCCTTATCAAAATCAAAAATGAGGTTGACCCCACGCTCAGCTTCCGCCGGTCGTGTCGCGAAGGCATCTGTGGTTCATGCGCCATGAATATCGACGGGATTAACACACTTGCTTGTCTCTGTCGCATCCCTCGAACGGAGAGTCAAGAGGCTAAGATCTACCCGCTTCCCCACAGTATGTTGCTACCAAGATTTTCTGCATTTATCGTGATAACCCTGGCATATTTCACAGTGTACGTCGTGAAGGATCTCGTCCCCGATCTCACGCAGTTCTACAAGCAGTACAAGTCGATCGAGCCCTTCCTCCAGAACGACAATCCTCCGGAGAAAGGAGAGTTCTTGCAGTCACCTGAAGAGCGGAAAAAGCTCGATGGGATGTACGAATGCATTTTGTGCGCCTGCTGCTCGACGAGTTGTCCTAGTTACTGGTGGAACCAGGATCAGTATTTAGGCCCAGCAACGCTTATGCAAGCTTACCGATGGATCGCGGACTCACGGGTATGACATATATCGTTGATAGCCATACTTCCTACCAACTGATGAGAATGGAACTACGTAGGATGCCTACAGCGCCAAGCGCAGAGAGAAGCTGCAAAACACGATGAGTCTATATCGTTGTCACACTATTTTCAACTGTAAGCTCGGTCGGCTTGCCCTGTACTTCCGGGTTATTCACGATAGGTTCCCATAGGCTCCCGGACCTGCCCCAAGGGGCTCAATCCCGCAGCAGCAATAGCCAAGTTGAAGCAGGAGCTTGCTGCAGAGTAGATCCCGCAATTAGCCGTCACCGCGTATCATTACCCACGTATAGTCGTCATCTCCTTTGGTGTCCAACCCATGAATTCATCGACTTTAATCACGGTCCATGTCACCCGGGCGGGAATGTTTGTCCTTCAGAACGTCACTGGTATAGTCTATTGTTGATATCCCATCATCCTGGAACATGGTAGTTCGCGGTAGGGACCGACGCCACTCAACGGTTGCAATCACTGTGGCAAATTTAAGCTCACGCCACCATGGCGTCACGTGATACTCTTCACACTTTCCATGTCCGGAAACACATACTGAGGTGGGTAAATGCCAAAATGCCACTTGTCCAGCAGCCTTTTCACCACCAGTTTCCCGCAAAAACACATGAACTAGAGGAAGGCGGCGCATACCACTCTGTTCTCACCTGTTCACATATCAGGATCCGCAGCTTCAAGCGCCGCCATCCCCCTCGCTACACAAGCATACAGCCCGCAGAATAACCCGCAGCCTAATTCCATATGTTCAGCCTACAATAGTCTTTTCCACCTTCTCGATTCAGCCCACCGCTAGCCTCAAGAGAGCATATACTTTAGTTGGTAAAGTCTCCGATTACCCACATCTGAAATTGTAGTTACTGGTGCTATACTCACATATCCGGTTTACTCTCCTGAAAGCCTGCTCCAAGCTAGAATGGCCGATATGCCGGAAAATATATATTGTTCGGACATACACAGCCTATCCAGCACCCTCACGCGGGAAAAAATCCGGCCTGGGTCAGCTCCTGCCTAGCTTTGGCTAGTCTCCCTGTTTGTCCGGCAGATCACTTTTTGCCACCCAAGACACCTTGTCCTGGTACGACGCTCGGACGGGAGCGACCGCGTGAGGTTCGGCAAAGTGAGCCACTAGCATACTTTCATCAATGCTGAGACCCCGCCAATTGATACGCGAGATGGATATATCGGCCGCGGGGACAAGCGGTTTTGTGAAAATTTTGGGGTGTGTACCAATTCATTTCCCGATGTATAGGCATCGGATATGTGCCGTTGTTGAAAAGAAAAAACTTAGCTACACCAAGCCAAGAAGGTTTTTGAATAACTACTTTGTTCCGACACGGCTTAGTTGTAATTGGGCTGATCGTTGGGTACATGGGAAGTTGGCGTCTCAATGGAGCGTTCAGAGCTTGGTTTACGTATTTTGATGTGCATATATGCGCACACCATATCTGGGTCCTCAAGCGAACAAGGATAAAATCTCGCCCCGCTCCGCACGTTCTGCCAGACCCGTCGGTTGACGAAGCTTCCAGCTTTGGTGCTCTCTTATACGGATCGATACGTCCGAGGAGCATATGAATGATAATTCAAATCTATGAATGGGCCAATTAATACAGTGATCGTGAGCGCTCTATTCGAAAAACGCTCATTTGGCTAGCCGCGTTCCCAGACGACGGATTCAACGAAGGGAATGTAGGCTGAAAGCAACATAATTCCGAACGCGCAAGTTTGTCGCTATTTTTATCGGAAAAATCAAATGATTGTCCTCACCCATGCTGAACACCCCCCGGAGCAATTTGCCGCCCCCGGCTGTCACCACCGTAGTAGCTTTGATCAAGACGCTAAATACCCATTTAGCGTATAAGCTCTTTTTGACTCGGATTCACATTTGTTGGACGTTAGGTCACGTTGCCAGACCGTTGCTCTTCAAGGCACGGTAACGAAGAAACCGCACAGCGGCCGCCGCCTTCCATTCACTGCACCGAGGAATGCGGTAAACAGGGTGCTCGGCTGATCCGCAAGAGCATGACAACCCCTCTTCGCTGGCTGTGAGCACGTTGACGCGGATACGGCCTATGGAAACCGAGCCCCAGAAACGATCGTGCTAAGATAACTGAGATCAGAAACGTGGTATTGATACAAAGGGCGAACAACTCCGGCTAAATGACTGCTAGAGTTGGCACTACGAAAGGTTTTGTTCCATAAAGCAACAACGACTGTATATTGAGCTGCTTCTCCCGCGAAGGGAAGCATTGCATCGACCAGGTTGAATCCTGGATCCTGCCTTAAAAAATGACAATGAGTGGCGCCGCATAAGTTGTTAGTACTCTACTCGACTCAGTTTAAGTCAGAGATCCACAAATCGCAGATCGAAGATAACCGGGTGACCGCTAAATCAGTCCCAAGTCTAAGTCGCCACGGTGGGCAACGGTTTCATCCAGACAACTGTTGAAAGAAGCATGGTGCCGCAGAACTGGGTTCCAGTCATCGCCTCTCATTCATCTGCCCAGTTTTGAGGAAGCACCCTGAGTACCTAGAGGGCTTGGGGAACTCTGGAGCGCCCTAGTTGTACAACGGTGCGGCCTATTTAACCATGCCTACAGTGGCTCCTCTGTTCTCTGTATCACCCCCCTCCTGGTTCACCTCGCTCTCTCCATCACGTATCCTGCCACCTGCCCCAAACACTTGCCTTGAAAAATGGCTCAGGTATGGGACCAGCAACATCGTCCATGCCGGGTTCGTAGGTTGCCATTTGCGTTGCCTAGCCATCTAAACCCATTCATCTCCCCTAGACCTGCTCTAAGCCCACAACCATGTGGTGCTCGAGATGTCAGAGTTCTTGGTATTGCTGCAGTGACCATCTCGAATTCGTGAGTCTTATTCGCCAAGCGTCGGCTGCGCATTTAACCCTGCCCCACCTCATTAGGACTGGCCCCGCCACAAGGATGAATGCCTGTCACTGGCCGCACTTTCCCCGACCCCAATCGAACCCCCGCCGTCAATGCCATTCACAACTGCCACGTTTGCTGCCATAATTTTCCCCGTTGACGAGCTACGGCCGAGGATCATACACATAGAATGTCTGGCATTCATCGAACCCGCAAGCAGCCTCATGAACTGGACGCCGCGCGTTCGAGAGCATATGCTCGCAGATCCACAAGACACCATCGGAAGTCTGACGATCGAGACCGGAATCAGTGAAGGTACGCGCCATCAGTTGGGGAGGACGCAAGCGACAAACTAAACCTTCATTGGACTTGGTTCCAGGCGCTCCATTACGGTATCCACTCCAGGTGTTTTTCAAGCGCAGTGGACCAACCAGCCACCTCGTGAACCAGTCTGTATACTCTTTAAGTAAGGGCCAGGCGACACAAACTGGTGGGCCTATCATCGTGCTCAAGTACTCTGGGACTCGGAGGCAGGGCTACATCGATGCCTCCTTCAACGACCTCCCAACTTTGGTCTCATACTTCATTCAATCCACCTCAAAACGTCGTTAAGCCGACGAAGGTTGTCACATCTCATGCCTGCCCCTGGGTTGTTTTTCCCCTCTTCGTCGTGTTTTGAATTCACTGTACTAATACCTTGCCCCGCATATCCCCTCTGTCTATAGTATGTAAACTAGACTGTTTGCTTTGTGTGGATCGTACAATATCAGCTTTGAGAGCTTGCCCACTTTGTCTTACAGTGACGTACACACCCAAGGTGCTCAGAATGGTGTGTTCGGGCTTCAATCCATATCATTTCACGGCCATCAGCGCCCTATGCCGTGATAAGGTTTGTTTGAAAACAAGGTAATCCGACTAGTCGGTTACACCCGTGAATCCACGCCACGTTTAGGTGTCTCCCGTCTCTGGGTGATGAAAGTCAAATCATTCATGGGCCCGCCTTGGGCGGCTCGCAAATCACCTTCCGCCGGCGAATGGCAGAGCTTCCACGCGACCGGGCGTGTGTCAAAATTTCATCGACCGGATTTTGTGTGACTGTTTTAGTCATCCATGCGCCCATATGTGTGGTTTTCAGCCTGGATCTACCAGCGCATATATCCGGCCCAAACGTGGACAACGGGGTGGCGGGCACCCCGGCCATGGTCACTCGTATGGGCCAGTGCGCCAAACGTCCGGCCCATCATCGATCCAATATTGTTAATCTTTTTTACCGCCGGATTCCTCGTCTTTCCATTCCTCCACGGATATGTGTGTACCCAATAATAACCAGATCAAGGCGCTTCAAGTCGAGCTTCTTCGATAACGCCAGCACGGCTTTTAATGTTTGAATCGGTCGCCTAGAAGACAGAGAGAGGGTGCAAACATGACATGCTAATCAGTCTAGCCAAAACAATCCCAAATGACTAAGAACTGGCGCTTGACCAGGTGTCAATCAGCCCACCCACTGGCTCATGTTGCCCATACAAAGCCAACGCACAAGCTTCGGAAAACACCTGCACTCTGCCGTGGTTCTTGCCGATGATGAAGAGCATGGTGTGCAGTGTCAGGAGACCCTAGGGATTAAGCCTGGAAAAGTCCAGTCGGGTCCTCATCGGCCGTGAATATCCAGCCCCAATTCCCAACTTGATGTGGTGCGACAGCTGAAGATAGTGTCGAGGGTTTGCCCGGGTCGCATCGGTTGCGTTTGAAAAATACGAGCTTCACTCCTGGGATCCTGTCGAGCAGCACGTGCGTAGGTATTGGTTGGTTACAGCAAATGGATGATCGGAGATGTGAATCGCCATGTTTCGCAAGCTGTTCAAGAAGCAAATAGGGGTGTGATTAAGGGCGCTGTGAAGATCGCCTGCGAAGTTGACAAAATGGTACTGGTACACATGCTTGAGATACCAGATTAGTCATTTGTGAGAACCAATGTCAAGCCTCTGCTGCGATCTGCACTCAGATGAGATCATGAGTGCGATCAACCACCTCGGGTTGTCGCTTTAGCACAGCGCAACTCGTGAATATAACAGAGTTCCATCCATCTTTGGTGGCCTTCTAGTGGGCCTACAAAAAATAGAGTTTTAAGATATGAGTCCTTGATTGACTCACTGATCGGTTAGGTAGAAGATATTGTAAATTAATGTCGTGATAACCTGCCATCCAGCTGAATTGGCTTTCGTGAGGGGACAACGTGGAGGCATGTCTCGGGCCCTTGGAACCGAAAGGAAGAACAACCCCGGAGATTAGATCAAGCAAGATGTGGGCCGCATACACTCGGGAGAACGTTCGGCTCGATCAACACATTGTGGGCATTCGCTTGTAAAAAGGCAAACGGTCGTGCATTTCAACCATCGCCTTGCCCCTCCGGAGAGGGGGGGTAAGCCATCACGCTTACTGCCGAACCCGGATGTGAGTCCGTGAATCCCCTAGCCACGCTGCATGATGGTCTTGATTTCAAATATCAGGGTGCCCTAAATGAGATATAGGATCACTGATGGCCCTCAAGCCTTCGTGTTGCGCTGGATCACTGATGGCCTGAGCTGACCATTACTTGCGCATCGTATCGCGCGAGCGGCAACGGTCGGCGTTAGGAGGACCCCAGCACCCCATGGGCAGCAAGGCTCTGGCAAAGGCTAGGGGAGGTTCCTGACGTAAATCACCAGGAGGTGGAGTGAACAGCGATTAACCAGAAAGGATAGTGAGTCCAGTTAAGCCTACAGAGATGCGAGCCGGTGTTGTGATCTTCGCAACTGATTTAATTACCTTGCTCCAGCAAGGTCTCTCCGACCTCTAAATTATTTCAAATTTACGTGCAGTTTTTCTGTCAGTCACGTGCAGAAGCGAGATGGCGACCAGATATGTAGCAGTTTCAAGAAGCATGTACAAAATTGGCTATAGACGCTTATATTTACAATGTGCCTCGCTTTTTGGGATGCAATGGAGTAAGTTCAAACCCATACGGTCTATGCGCTCGGTCCTAAGTTAAGACACTGCAAAGTCAAACAATAGTTTGCCATATTATACAGTTGTTTCTGCTCACCCGAAGGTAACTTTTCCGCCTCAAAATGCCTGCGCATTTTAGTATCTTCCTCTTCCAGTCGCTTGTCTTCTTCAAGGAGCATCGAACTAGGTGGCACCGTAAACAATGATTCATCAAAGTCTCGAAGCAGCCCACACTGCTTCATGCTCCTACTGCGGGACAAGGCCACATAAGCATTGAACGGAGTAAACCCCCCATTCGTCAATAATCACACATGGGAGTGTTTGCCCTTGAGCTTGATAGTCAGGAAATGCATAAGCTGGAATGGGTGGGATTTTTTCTCGGCAAACTGTAGCTGTTATTTTGTCTTGGATTGTCAACCTGAAATTATTCCGGGTTGGCACACCGTTCTCCAGGCTGGGGATCGGCGCTGCTCGCGTTCGAACAAACATGCAAGCCGGTGGCCTTTTAAGCTGCAGCTCAGCGGAACATCGAATGCAATTTGCTCGTTACGAAAAAGGTGTATATACGCAATGTTTGAAACAATGTACGATTGTTTGGAGCAAGGTCCCTGGCCCGGACCGGGCCACTACTAGTGCCTAGCAAAGTCAGAAGTGTCATTGGTCTTGTGGCCATGTGGGCGATATGGCATCAAGGCATCGTGGCGCACGAGCAGAGAGCAGCGGTCCGGGTTACTAGCTGGAGTAATTGCCTCTGAGCCGGGGTAGAGTGGCGCCGAGCGCACGTGGTGAGATTTTGGGTGCTGTTGCCTTTTGAGCCAGCCTCTCGTGGGTTATTTCAGATAAAGGTGGGCTTAATTATGGCTTTTTAGCACAGATTCTCAGTGGATCCATGTTGGATCCCGTGTCGCAATAATGCGCAGGTTCCATGAAAGGTTGCTGCACGGCTTTGTTCACTATGAAACCTGTGTATTTGTTTGGAGCAGAACATGCTTTGTTTGGTGGTCAATGGAGAGCCGACACGTGACAGCTTCCTTCCCTTTGACCATGCAGCAGTCGCGTTCTACCCGCTTCCACACGACCTGTTATAACACCCTCCTGGGCACAACCTCGCACTCCTAACTCGCCTGTTTCTCCTCTGTGTTCTGCTAGCCTTTCATTTAACCGTAATTACCCCTATATTAATATCACGTCTTTTCATTTGCAAATTGTACGGCTAGCAAATTAGTGCGTCGTCAAGTAACTGACCGGGAATCTACTCAATTTTGTATTTCAGACTTGCCCACCTCCATATTCTTCTCCGGACTGGGAAAACGTCTGAGCCTCAAGGGCTTCAACTTCCATTTTTGTTCTTGTTTCATTTGTGCGTCCTGATAAAGCAATCAGCCACTTCACATCATCGCTAACCCTTCGTGGCACAGCTTCCAGTAAAAATGGGTTTCATCACACAGACATTTGGGAACTCATTCTGGTCATCTTCCACTGGGCTAGCCGAAATACAACAGCATGTCCCTCCACTGGCCAGGAAATACCGCCCGAAACACAAGGCGCCCAAGGATACCGCTCGTGCTAGTGTCTCCGTTCCACCATCAGGAGAAAACTCTCCCCCTACCCAGTCGTCTAATGTATCCAAGAAGCGTCGGCATGCTAGCCCAGAAGTCACCCTTCGACACCCATACCCGGGCATAGTTGGGGATCCTGGACGCCCTTCAACCTCTTCTTCGTCGGTTGCCTCAGACGAGCCTCTGATTGTGCAATCCCCAAAGGGAAAAGGAAAGGCCACCGAGGGTAGCCCTGCATGTCAGCCGAACCCAAATCAATCAGCGTATACTGCGAATGTCTCTCAGCCCCCGCCACGTCTACAGGCCCGTCCGCCAACCACAAACTCGTTGGACACCTACGAGCGCTCTCAACTAGTCCGTCGTTCGCGAAAGCTAGGTGCGATCCTAGGCGAAACCCCTCGGTTGCTGGATGTTAGCGAAGATGACAAAGATGCAAAAGAGGCGTCAAGTCGGCTCGAGGGCAGGCCCGCTGTAGGCGCTACATCCACTTGTCAACGGCCAAATAACCACCGCAGTCTGACTCTGGGAGCCCCATCTACTGGATCTGTTGCTTCAATTTCTGCAGCTCGTCATTCGTTCCTACTTAATGACGAAAATTCATCGAGCATCCCGGGCGAGCACAACTCTCCTCGTACCCCAGGGTCAGGCCCACGGTTTCGCCGTCGTTCCACTGCTCGTTGTCCCCCAGTTCTCCGACTTTCACAAGCCCCCACCCGCGAAAACATACACCCATATTTTTCGCGCCGGCACTCTTCGGACCTTTCCATTCGTCGGGGTAGCTCCCTGAACAACATGGACATGAACCTGGGTCTAGAAAGTGGCTCTGATGTCTCCGCTTCCAAAGCACAGAGTCTGGACACAAGCAGCGTTTATTCGAGCACAATGCCAACTTTTGCTCGTCCGCGATCACCAGCGTCCTTTCTAGACTCGGGTTCTGTATCCTCCAGAATTAGTCTGAACGAATCCATTGGAGTTACCACTAACTTGGGCGTACCCAGCCGCTCCGAACCAGTTGATTACTCCCCACCTCCAACCCCTACCACACCTCTCACCCCTGTATTAACTCAGGCGGAAGATGCCCGCCGGAAGATGCGGAAACTCGCGCGTCACCTCGGGGAATCGGTACCTGCCGATCTCGTTCTTGGGAACGCCGGGGGCCGCCGTGCACCACACGATCTTCGCGCAGATGTGGCTGCTCCCCAGTTCCTCCAGGTGCCCTCCAATGGAGCCCCTATCAATGAAACAAAGGGGAGCCCCAATACTGCGGTACCGTTTTCGCTGGGGAAGCCTCCTGTGGGTCACCGCAAGGCACAATCTGTCTGGAAAACTGCTGCAAGTCCCGAAGTGCCCACACCTTCGCGCCGATTAGTCCGACGAGCCTCGTCTGCTGAGCAGCTCCGAATTGATCTGGCGACTACTGCCCAGATGACACCCCGAGAGAAAGCACGTAATGTCCATCGGGCAATGAAGATGTTGCAGGTGGGTCCCAGCTAGTATTCGACGCCCTCTCGTCTCACGGCTTGTGGCTTTAGTTATTTGGTGCCCCTCCTCCCCACGAGTTATATACCAACGCCAGAGCATCCTCTTTGGACCTGGCACCCAGCTCAACTCAGGCCGTACTAGCTTCAGCTTCAGCAGAACGTCGAGCCTCTGTCAACAGCCTTAGGGACCTAGCGTACATCTTAGACCACGTGAGTTATGGTAACTATGGCCCCCTTTTGTAAACCTTACACTGCTACAGGACAATCGGAACTCGCTCCTAGTGCTGATCGGAGACGACATGTCCCATCCACAAGATGATCCCGCTATATCCCCTTTCGCAGATTCCTTCGCTAGCAGGCCTAATTCCGCCATCAATGACATCGAGGAGCCGTTCCAGGCGCGTCGCGCCCGCGCGACCAAGCTGGCTAAATTCTTCGGGGTTTCGTACCGGGATTTGTTCGACGCCGTGTGCGGCGATGATATTCCTGAGTTTGACGCGAATCAGGCTGGATCTAGTGCGAACACTGGCGCCGAGCCCACACAAGAACCGCAACAACCTCCCCCTATTTCTGGTAGTGAAGTGATGACGAACAATGGCGTGAAGTGGGTCGAACCGAAGAGCGTGGATGAAGTGTTGGATCGACTCCGCGCTATGAAGGCTTCTCGCTGAAGATTTGACGAAACGTTGTGACTTCGCCTATCTTTTTTTTGAACAGTTTGAACTTTTCTACAGTCACGACTGCTGGTTTTTGTTTGTTCACGGGCAGCAATGCTTGTCTTTCCATCAGATACCTGTATCTTACTGGGTTGCTGGTCGGCCTAGGTACTTGTTCCCTCGCTTGTGATTCCCAAATGCTGAATGCGTCTTACCCGCTTTCAACAATTCCTCTTACCCAATTCTGACGCTTCGAAAATTCCTATAGCAAGTGCTGGATTAATTAGCGCGTAGGTTGATGGCCCGTGAGCGGGCCGCTGCAAGAATCCATGACTCCTCGGATCACTTCCACTTGGGGTTAAGGAGGTACTACTTGTGAGCTGCAAGAGTCCAATAATAACGTCTAGCGGAGTATATTAGCCCGCGCTGCACGTCCCCCGGTCCCACACTCGTAAAGCCGCAATGTCGACATTCTTGGGACTTGTTGCGATCTTGGCGGCTAGCACTGCTAATGCATTCTCATCGAGATACCTGGGGTGCCAAACGGTCGACCCTGCGCCTGCGTCGCCGTTGACTGGGTGCCCGAGCGGAACTGTCTATGTATCGGCAACAGACGCCCGCGCATCGTACAAGAGTGTACAGCAAGCTGTTGAGGCAATGTGAGCTTGTCGTTGTTTTGTCGCAGTCGTTGTTTTTGACGTCTTGACAGTGGCAACAAGCCAGGTTGCGCATACATACTTGTCGGTCAAGGGAAGTATTTTGGTACCGTCAATGTGACACGGCAAGAGCCATTAACCTTGTTGGCAAGTCAACCCACTCTCCTGTAGACTTCACCCTGATGATAATCCTAATGTTGCTCATTCAGGGGGAGGTTACGAGCACCAACCCGACTGCTAATACAGTTGAGATATGGAATAATATCTATGTGCAACCCGGTGGGTAACGGCTTTGAGTTAGATAACCGATGTTTATCCGAGTAGGTCAGGACGACGCGGTCACACCAGTGCTTGTAGTCGCTCCGTCTTTTAATGCTTCTTTGATTGGATCTGGTCCGACTGGTGCTCCGCTGCAACCTTTGTCTGGCTCCGTGGACTTCAAGGCATACAATCTCAACGTTAGCAACCTTGCGGTAAGCCATGGCCGCTCTGACCTTGTTTCTGACTTTCTGACGAATAGTTTACATCCCGCAGGCCAATTATTCCATTGGACAGGCGCTGGCCACTGACATATCCTACGCCAATGCATCCTTTTACGGCTGTAATTTCAAGGGTTGGCAGGACACTTGGTATACAGGTCGTAACGGAAGTACATACGTTGTCGGTGGAGCAGTTTACGGCCAGACAGACTGTATGTGCATTCTATATCGTTATTATCCATCGTCAACTCTTTAACAAAATGAACCCATAGATCTTTTTGGTTTCGGGACCGCGTACGTGAATATGATGAGGGCATCAAGCATTGCTGATCGAACGTCTCCTGCATAGCTGGTTTGAGAAGGTAACTCTGGCTAACCGAGCTTGCGGGGGAGGGATCACTGCCTGGAAGGGCACTAACTTGACGGATGGTAAGTGGGTTGACAATAAACGATACGTCATAATTTTACTTTCGCATGTCAAGCCCCTGGGAATCACTATGGGGTATACGTGGTGAACTCGCGTATCATTCGGGTGAGTATTTATATCTCGAGAGTTACTCCATATATGCGCAGCCAACAACTCACTACTCGTTTTATAGTCGCCTGATGCTAATGCTACCACCGTGACCGATGGGAAGTGCCTCCTTGGTTAGTGTATGATTTGGTGATATAGTGAACTCTCGCTGAAGCGTTGTTATAGGCCGGCCATGGAATGACTTGGCGACGACTGTATACTTAAATACTTTCATGGACGCATCAGTTGCGGCACAAGGATTTACCCCTTGGGGTGGTACTCGTCCGATCATTGCGAATACCACATTCTACGCCGAGTACAACTCCACTGGTATGTACTCCGCTTTTGACCACCTAACATTGACTGAAGTCCGGAAATATAGGCCCAGGATTTAACGCCTCCAAGCGTCTGTCTGCCGAGCACATACTGACGGCCGACCAGGCTAGCGAATTTACGGTCGAAAAGGTTTTCGGTGGGAAACCTGCATGGATCGACTGGTCCTACCAGCCGTGAATACGAGCGTATACATGACCTTGTGGGAATGATAGTTGTGCATATATGTACCCAAAATTGTCCCTACCCTTACTGCATGTGGCCAGCGCCGATTTAACATCCGTGGAAAACTTCGCAACTTGAAGTCCACAACCGTCTAGACCCCGGCTTGTTTGTTTATCAGCATCATCCGCGTACACGTGATGCGTAAACAAGCCAAAATTTGCAATTATTCGTTTGTGTATTGGTCCCAGGCTCGTTTAAACCCCCTCATCTTGAGCCTCCCTCATAATCTCCCTCTTCTTGCCCCGCCTCGCTCCGTCCCACTTGGATTGCTTGCTACCTTAGGTCCTTGATTTCCAACCATGACTAAAGAAGACGTTGTTGCTACTGAGGAAACTAGCACCACTCGCAGGAGTACGAGGATAGCGAGTCAACCGAAACCCCCCTCGTCGGCTGCCCCTCCCAAGGAGAAAAAGCCCCGCGGTAAGAAACGTACTACTGAAGAAAGCGCCAGCGATGAGGCAGCCGCCGAAGGCGAAGAGAACGGTGAAGCCCCCGCAACTAAGAAGGTGAGAGCAGGGGAATGAGGGGGGGGGGGGTTACATGACGTTCATCTGGCAGTAGCTGACTCGTTCGTCACACTATCCAGGCCAAGCCCGCTTCGAAAGCTGCTGCTAAGCCCGCTTCGAAGGCAGCCAAACCTCCGTCCAAGGCTGCTGAAAAGCCCGAGTCCAAGACGGAGAAACCTGCCTCTAAGACGAAGCCCGCGTCTAAAGCTAAGCCCGCATCCAAAGGCAAACCCGCATCCAAGGCCAAGCCTGCTTCGAAGGCAAGGGTTGAGGAGGAGTCTGCCGATGCTCCCGCTGGAGCTACGGATACGATTATGGAGGAGCCTGAGGTATGCACTGGGTGATTCTTGGGCAACAACATGCTTTAACATTTCTTGAAAATAGGAGGAGGCTCCTGCTGAAGAAGCTGTTAACCCTGCTGAACCTGAGGCACCGGCTGTCGAAGAGCCCGCCCCGGAGGCCCCCGAAGTAGCCAAAGAACCCGAGGTGGCGCCAGAACCCTCCAAGGAGGCCGAGGCTGCTGCTGAGGCGCCCGCTGAGGCTGCTTCGTCATCCTCAAAGGAGCTTCAAGTCGGAGACGTGTTGCCCACTATCACCCTTCCTAACAATAGCGGCACCGACGTCGACGTTGGGTCGCTTGCCAAGGAGCAGGGTGTGATTCTGTTCCTCGTCTCAAAGGCTAATACTCGTGAGTCCACCGTTTAGCGCTTCACGTCGCTTTCTAATGCCTTTATAACCAGCCGGGTGTACGACACAAGCTTGTGGTTTCCGAGATTCATATCAAGACTTCACCGGTCTTGACTATGCCGTGTATTGCCTGAGTGCTGATAGCGCCAAAGTTCAGACCGGCTGGCAAACCAAGGTAGCGTCCCCGATTCTTCCCCCCAGCTGTATATACTAAAAGTTGGTTTAGCACACGTTGCCTTACCCTCTCTTGTGCGATCCCAAGCGCGTTTTAATCTCCTTACTCGGCGCTGGGTCAGGCAACTCGACTAAGCGCAGCCACTTCGTCTTTGAAAAGGGTACCGGAAAACTATTGGACAAACAAATTGGCATCAAGCCTGCTGAAAGGTATGATTTCTTTAAATATACGACTCCAGGCAACTGATAACACTCTGCACAGTCCCAAGGCTGCTTTGGAATTCGTGAAGAAACACGCCGCGTCGTCCTAAACAAGTATCTCTGCTGACTGGGTTCTGTCTGATAGTTTTTGTATATATGTGGTTTTCCCGCGTTGTACGCTTATAACATGGGGCTTTTGTACTGTTCCAGTGAAACGTGTACCGTATCGATAGTTTTCAATGTTCTTTTCTTAAAACTCAATAACCCTAGACCCAAGGATAGCCGGATTAAGAAAAACGAGCTATGCGGGTATTTTGCGTCACGCTGCAGGGTTAAGGGGTCCAGGGATACCTGCTCATGTATTTAGCGCGACACATTGAGGTTTCATCGAATTGGTGAGAGGTGATTGCTCGCTGCACCTTGTGGCATAAACAAAAAGCGCCCTGCATGAGTCAGCACACCGCGCGGATGTTATGTCAGCGTGCTAGAGTCACGTGGTAGCAACAAGAATGACGAATCACCGTCATCATGATACTGTTGAACACTGCAAGTGGCCCGAGGTGCAACTGCAACCTAATGGGGGCGGACAGAGGTTAGCTTCCCTATACGCTAGGTTGACGCGCTACTAATTGTATGAACTTGCACCAAAAGTCTGAGTCTTCATCCTTCTCGTGATCCGCCCAACCAGCTGAATATACTCAGAGAAGCAACCCTCACCGCCTCGGGATGCCTTTAGTTTTGCCACAAGTGAGTTCAATGCGCAAGACCCCAATAGGAAACCAGTAAAGTGGAGGGAATGCGTGGTCCATTGCATAATTGAGCGAGGGCCGAGTGTATGCGTCTTTGGGAAGGTCGATTCAAGAGCCACGGCCTCGACGCCTCTCATATATACATTCGGTAAGCGTGCGACCCACCTGGCCGCTCCCGGCCACATGCAAGCTGGAAACCAAACGGCGTAAGATATACACAAAGTAAAACATGGACTCAATTACGACAAATCTCGACTCCCGGGCTGCGATGTGTGATCAGCTTGTTGAAACCCCGACGATCGCCAATCACCTCCTGGTCCATTGGCGTTCCTCGACCATCAAGTATGATTCGATCAATCTTTTACTGGCCCAGTGGGTCACATGACGAGGCCACTCATCGATCCATGCTTCCACTGTGAGCGTATACGGCCTAGCTTGCAATGCGGTGCCCTCTGTTCATGCTGCGCAACAGCCCCGATTGCCTGCATGACCTAGATAAGTGCAAAGGGGTTGCGGTCGGAGGTCGCGCACAGGCACGCGCAGCCCCACCACCGACAGAAATTCGGACATCGTGTTCACGTCGGGCTTGGCATTGGTTATCAAGCCTAGGTGCGTATCGTATATGAGGGAGGTCTCCCTGATCGCCACCACACTGGGTTCTATTCCATCTCTTCCGAAGCCATGTCTGAAACTGTCCCAACGGAAACGACGCCTCTTTCTCACTCCACCGCTCAGCATGCAGAGTTGCCTGGCAAGAACGGTCTGAGTATCTCCGCTTGCCGCAAATGGCTCCGACTGCGAGCGGGACTCCCAAGCAGACTATGTCAGTCGCTTTCGTTGTTCGGTCGCCAACTAGAACTGACCCGTTTTTACAGGGGCAACGTTTGCGTGAGTGCCAGCCCCTGCGGTCGCGTGTCGCTGACAGCTAAACGCGTGTACAGCTTCGTCATGGTCGTGTCATTTATCGCCCGCGTCTCCTATATTTTCCCCGGTGGCTTTGAGGCCAACTTGACTCGCGGCGAAAACTATTACTTCCAGATTCCGCTTAAGAAAGCACTTCTCTGGACCCACATAGCCTCTCTTCTCCCCGCAGGGCTCCTAGCTGTCACTCAATTTATCCCTCGTATCCGAGCGCGGGCCATCAACTTTCATCGGACGGCAGGAAAGATTGTCATTATCCTCACAATTATTTCGATCATAACTGCGTGGGCTGTTGTGCCCGTCTCATTCGGTGGTGACCTTGCAGTTCAATCAGGGATGTATACATTGGGTACGATGATTTTATGGTCAACTATGAAGGCTTGGGCGGCTATTCAACGTCTGCAAATCGACGAACACAGGGCCTGGGTGATTCGTGCATGGTCTTATTACATGTCCGTCGTCACTTTGCGTTTCACCATGATCGTGGCTATGGTTGTTATATCGCTCACGGGCGGATTTTATCAGGTCATTCATTTCTTCTCTCAAGCAGAGTTGATTGTTTGACTCGATTGCCTTTCCAATAGGCGATTCCCTGCAAGGAGGTAGCATATATATTGAATGACACGTCTCGATACGTGCGCGACCATCCTCAATGTCAAGCTGGGTGGACTGGTTCCCGGACGACGCACGTTTTGGTAGAAGCGAATATCAACGATAGCAGCGAACTAGGTCTTACCGCTGCTCTACAGTGTGTATTCGGAATGAGCACGTGGGTAGGAATGTGGATACATGCTATCGGGTACGTATATCCATACTCTTTACGACAGGATTATCTAACCGTGTTGTTTGTGTAGAACTGAGTACTACCTTTTGAAAACCAAAGACGAATCCCATCGTCTCCGCGAAGTTTCGACAAAGCGTCAGAATGCAGCCTTTGGGGCTGAGCAAGGGAGGAAATAATGAGACGGCCTGGGATGCGTCGGTGTATCTTGTTCATTGTTGGGTTGGGGGACATGCGGGCAACGCTGTGTTTGATGTTTAGTTTGGGTCGCTATATCTCGTTGATTATGGTTGTACATCCAAGGGTTAATTTAATCAATTAGGTGAACGGGGTCGTTGTGCAATTAAGGTGTGTTCGCCAGCATGGGTCCAGCAGCAAGATCAAGCTGCGGTTTTACGAGGATGCTCGCGCCAGCCCAAACGAGGCCACATTCAGTGAGTTAATATGCTTTTACTTTTAAACGCTTGCAATACTGACCAGGGAACCACTGTATTAGTTTTGTCGAGATGCCGTACAAGCACGCTGCATCAAAGCACCGACTCCGGCACATCATCTGCATTCATATTTTCACCATCACTCGCCTCGATGAAAACTCCGCTTCGTGATATATAAAAAAGCAACAGTCTCAAGAATAATGTACTCTGTTTGGATGATTCATAGAGGTTCGAAGCTAGCTGGGTCCCCTAGATATGGTCTTTTGTTCAATCCCATGAATTCAATACGTGCTTCGACCAGTTGGTCTCCAAGGCAGGTTGAGTGAAACAAGGTGGCTAACATAGCCACATACGCTGCCCCGCGTCTCTGGACCACGTTGCGTTCAAGAGCTGCGGAAGGAGCAACTAAGCTCGTTTGTTAGCAGACGTTCCGATGCGCTTCGCGAATTCCACAGAGAAAACGCTAGGTTCTTCCTTTTTACCCTGGCCCGTAACGAGGGAGCCTACCGGGCGGCTCTTACCCCCGAAGGCACCTGGGATTTCCAAGGCCAACCTTTTTACTCCACCAGCCGTCTAGTGCAGATCAGGCTATGTATTGTGCTGTCCATCTGCTCACCTCCCGAAACGACCAAACCCTGGCCCAAAAGAAGACTCAACTAGGATCGACATGCTGCGGTTTGACATCTTTACCTAGTCATCGGTTCCGCGCTGTATCAGAAGTTCGACGTGGAACTGATGCACACTCCAATAAAACGTCGGTGGAGCGTCAAGGTGGGGGCCTCTGACGTCACCCTCCACTTTCCAGAGGCGCCGGGATTGTCTAAGCAAATAGGTATCACGTGACCAATGGACGCCGCCATGGCCACTTTCACCTCCGTCCGTATCTCGCGGACATGATTAAAGCTTGAACAATCTTTTCTCAGGCGACCGAACCTATCACCCTATCGGCCAATATACATTCCTGCTCCGTCTGATTTATTCCACTATAAATGGAAACTGCATTCTTCCATCACGGTCGCAAGCGTCGCGTACTGTTTATACGTCGACCGGAATGCCCGACTCGGTCTTGTTCAGCTCAACCGCAGTGAGAACTGGGGGTTTTAGCTCGACGAAGCTGCTATTCTTAACTCTTCCTACCATCTCTCTGCTCGCTTGAAGGCGCTTGCGGGCCCGAATGCGTTCTTGCCGGACGCGAATCAGTTCTGGTGGTATTCTGGGCATTGTTTCAACGTTGAGCGACTACGGGATGGGGGTATAAATGTTGGACGAGAGGACCGTTGTTGGATCATCAGCACACTAGTTCGATTCTCCTATCTCTCTCACATCCATCAAAAATGTTCTCTGCCAAGTCTTTTGTCTCTGCCGTCGCAGTCGCAGTTGTCGCCACCCTCGGCGCCCGAGCCGAGACCCACACTGTCATCTTCGACAACCGCTGCGGGTACGGAACCGTAAGTCCAACCACGACATCCCGGCCGACATCCCAACTCACCCTACCCACAGCCCACCTTGATCCAAGGCGGCCGCGTCCTCTCAACCGGCGGCGCGTACACCACCAACGGCCCGCTTACCGCTGCGATCGCATACCTCCAAACCGGCGCGTGCGGCTTCAACGGCGAAAACTGCTCGCTCCTCGAGACGACGCTCGTAAACCCCACCTGTGCGGGGTGCGGGTCCAGCACAGACGTTTCGCTCATTTCGCCGCACAAGTTTTCGGTTACTACTGGGTTTGGGTACTACAATGGGTGTGATGGAGTTGGTAACGATTGTAAGTAGCTTGTGAGGTTAGATTCGGGATACTGATGGGTGGGTATAGGCACTTCCGGGGGCTGCTGTCCGAGTGGGGCGTTTTGCACGCCGACTGATTACCAGGCTCAGCGCCAGTGCGAGGTTAATGACGTGAGTGACGCTACGCCCGATTGTATGCGGCAAACTTATCGTGCGATTACAGGTCAACCTGGCCATTACCTTCTGTCTCTAATTAGACGACCCGCATACGGCTGCTATTTTCTGTTCTGTTGCGCCGAGTCTGTATTATTGGTAGTCAATGCTAGATGTTTCATTATTCGTCCATTTTTTGAGAGCGTATTAATACGCAGGACATACACTACGGTACAATTATTTTGGGCGGCTCTAGTTGGTATGCGGAGCTTATAGGGTATGCGGTGAAAGGGGAGGCTACATGTGTTGGTGGTACAGATATGTATCGTGTGTATGAAAGGAAAAGGCGTGGCAAGTCGTGTGTGACCAAGTCCGTAGATAAAGAATAAAACCCAATGTCCGTTTCAACACCCAGGGGAAAAAAGAACAATTAAGATCTAGTTGGCAGAGCCAGGACCGCCGACCCAGAGCCTCCACTGGAGAACCTCGCCCAAGGCGCGTTCGCAGCGGCCGACCTCGAGTGCGTCGAGCCCGCTAACAGCAGCCCAGGTCTTGTTCGTGTAGGTGCGGTCGAGCAAAAACTTGGAGCCGAGGATGATGGCAGCAAGGTAGACACGGCGCGGATCGAGCAGCGGAGACTCGGGGTCCGACTCGGACTCGATCGCGAGGCGGATAGCGGGGGCCGCGGCGGTGATGTACGCGAGCGCAGCACGGATGACAACTGCCGAGGTGTGGGAGCGGCGGAGGAGCTCGACGATGAACCAGTGCATGACGTGGGGCGCGATGCACTGAGCGTGGATTTGGGGTACAGGCGAGGAGGGCGGTGTGGGGAGTGCGGTCGCCGCGTGCGAGTTCTGCTGGGCGCGCGCGATCATGGCTTGGTCGTAAACGGATGAAAGAAGGCTCAAAGAACTCTCTGCCGTAAATGGGTGAATATTAGGGGCTTTGGGGAAGACAAAGAAGCGGCTTACCTATGAGGCCTTCCGGATCCTGCACAGGCGCAGACTGTTGGCGGGCAGCCTTGCGGGCTGGACGCTGGGCAGCGGCGTCGTCTGGGGTGGGGAGGGAGGGCTCGGTGTCGTCTGGGGTGATGTTGCTAGAGACCTTCCTGGAATGGTAGGGGCGCCAGCGAGCCGACGAGGTAGCCGAGGGGGTGGCAGGTTTGCGCAGGTGAGCGCGGAGAGCATCGTATGCAGTTGAGACAGCGAGCATTGTGTGTGGGTGAGGTAGGTGCAGGCGCAGGTAGTAGACGCGGGTAGTAGAGACGCGGGTAGAGGCGCTAGGCGGTAGGTAGCTCGATGCTGAGATGGGGAGCTGGGGCGGTTGCGAGTCTTTTAAGTAGACTGCGCTCGCGAAGATTTGGGCATGGGTCGCCGGGAATGGCTGGGCTTGTCATCCGGCTGGTCATCGTCCATCGAAACTCGTTGGAGCCCGGCAATGGCTTTTGCCAGTAACAGCACAGCCGGCAAAGAACACGTGCCCCTGACCTCGGTGCATTTCCTAGTCAGGGTCTCAGGGTCCCCAAGCTGTACCGGCTCCCGCAGCATATTCAGCCACCGCGGCGTGCCTTGTCCCGGAGGCGTCGTCGACCACGTCGCCGACACCCCTGGGCGTGAATCACCGCTTCCCATTGGTCGATTCGGCCCAGCTGACTGCATGGTCCGTGTGTTCCCGCAGATCCTTATGCCGCAATCGTGCGGGTATGACGTTGCGGGCGGAATCGCCGCTGGGTTCGTGTCTCTCTATCAAACTCGGGACCGGCTGTTGACCAATTATGCCACTGCGTACGCAGTAGCCGTCTCTCTTCTGAGCTTGATTGTGGCTCCCCGGTGCCTGGATAGACACTGGTCGCTTGTCCGCCCTGCCTTGATCTGCGACGTTTTAAACGCTTGGCTACTTTGCCAGCGCCCGGCTACCCCTCACCGTACACAGTATACGATATGGGCGCCATCTTGAAAAAACTAGCCACATATATTACCTCGGGTCCGCATGCCCAGGCTCCCGACGATTTGACACGGTTGCCTCACCCCAGTCGCCAGATAAACGAACTTGGCTGCGCAGTCCTGTAAAAGGCGAATTCTCCTTCTCAACAATTCCGCCTCACTCCACCGCTAGTTCTGAGGGTTCTTCCGTCGCTTGAGGGAATTATCCTTCAGCCTCCCGCAGCTCGCATACACGCAACCAAAAACGCCGCTACAACCCACGTAACGTACGTCGCACTGGATTTGGCCAACCTAGCCAAGTCTCACAAGCACAGCTTCAGCCTTGTGGATGACGCGTCTTAGACGATACCCGTCGTCTCACTTGCACGGGGGCCGAATACAGCGTGTACGGCGCGCGCGTCGTATGACGACAAGCACGTTTAGGCATGCTGTACGGATAGCGCCGGCACGATGACGTTCCGGCGCGGAGCCGACATCGCGTGGCTTCGGGCTCGGTCAACGGACATTCGGAGAAAACGGCACACGACCGCAGATCCACGGCCAGGGATAAGAAAGGAGGGGCCTGGTATTTTCTCCAAGTGTCTCGCGAGCGGGTGTTGCATGTGCATGTGCCTGCAACATGTGAGTTCCGCCCGCCCTCGAACAGAACAACGCGTCGGGTGCCTAGGCCGTGGACATTGCCCCGGTTCCAGATCCAACGGGCCTCGATCGACCAGTCTGATGATCTGTCCAGTCATCGGTGTAATATACTCGTTTGGGTAATTTCTCCTGCAATTTGCCGCGGGATCTTCGGCGTGGGGCTAGTTCTTTTTCTGATGTTTCCATGCGGTTGACGAGAAACGCCTCTTGGTGCTTGGGGCCGCTGAAAGTTTTTGTGGCTTGGGGTTATAACACACTTGGCGCCAGGCGTGGGGCTACACCAATCTCGTCGATCCATCGCACTGCTTTAGCGGTGTTGGGATCAAACCCCCTGGTGCGTGTAAAACTTTCCAGCTCGTATCAGAAATGTGGCGCGCGGGGCTCCAACGGACAATGCGGACATAAAAATAATTTTCTGATCTTGCTGGCGAAACAATTTGGATGGTCGGGACAAAGATCCTCGCTCGACAGACTACCAGCATCCCCCCTGGGTACTAGATTGGAATCGCCACTTGGACTTTTGCGTATTTTTGGGGCTCTTGATCTCGCATGGTTCGGTACCTCATCCGCTTGTTAATCGAGACAATCTCCTGCGCCACCCGAACTCGTACCCCTGTTGAGCACGTGGAAGTGTTGCGGTCTAGGCTGGCTTTGCCGAAGTTCGAGGTGCACTCGGCTTCTGGAGTATGCTAGCCAGGCTATGGATGTTATCTCGGTTGTCCCCCTCTTCCGCTAGAAAGAATGTGTAAGTATCATGTCGGGTATCTACGCGGCACAGTGTCTTCTTCAACTTCAACATTGATTCTCACTAGTTACATTGTCCGAGGAGAAAAACGGCACCCAGTCTTTGTCAGGTCCACTCGGCAACGACATCCACCCTTCTTGTCCCATGAACCTCAGCTTCACCAACGTCATCCGCTCTCGTTCAACACCCGTCGGATCAGAGCTCTTCTAGGACCCGAGCAATTTCACAAGGCGTACAACACCCGAGTGCCCCCTACGCTCCGGATGCGAGTTGCACTCACCCCTCCGTGGACCTTGCTCCTGCGCGCTCTCTCCCTTCATCACCGGCATACTCCATTTGTTAACTCCTGGGCGTCTGGTCTAATGATACGATCGCATCATGTCCGGTGCTCAACCCGCCGGCTCGAGGATCAAACCTGTGCTGATTGTGAGTAACGACAAGCTCTGAGGGTGAGACATGCTGTGAATGTTCCATCGCTCTTGGCTCGCGTACCTCAGCTTCAACTCGCACGATCGTGGTTGATTCGTTTAGCAAAGGGCGCGCTGGTGCAGTGGGAACCGGTGTCGAGGGATATTGTGGTAAGCGCCGTCGGACTCGAATTGGGTCCCGGCGAGCCTGCCTCCGAGCCTCAGCAGGTCAGCTGTCTATTCCTCGGCGCGGACTCCACTCTATATTGGACCTGGGCGATTATAGGGCCACTTGGAGGCGTGCCGAACTCGAACTTGTCACGCCTCGGGAGTTTGGGGTCTCCGGGGAACTCTCGGCTGGATGACCTAGGCTCGACAACTGTCGGGATGATACGGGAGTGCATGTGAACTGTGAGAAAGGCTGGGGTTGATCACAATGCTCGAGAGAACCGCGAATGTGACTTGGGACTGAGGTATGTTAGCCGGATGGCGGATATCACAGGATTCGACTTGGACATCAAACATGGGGTTCTCTGCGTATAATAAGGAAGCGTCCCCGAGCACTATTGTTGGTGTGAGGTGAGGATAAGCACGAGTCGAGGTGGGGGCTGGAGAACTACTTGGAGGAGGCGGGATGGGGAGGAAAGGCAACATCAGCCAGCGCACGCGATATATGCGTTGTCCAAGCAGGTGAGCATTAGTCACAGCAAAAAGGCGTGTTACTCAGTAATATTACTCACGAATATCGTGAAGTCGCCGCCCGGGGATGCCTTACCGTCGCACGCCAAGTTTACTCATAAACTATGATCGACCTTTGTCAGAATCGTACCTCAAGGGCATGTCAATCAGGCAGCTTTGCGCGATCGGATTATTTTCCGCTGATGACTCAACCCGCAACCCGTAAGTAAGCCCGCGCGGGCCCGCGTCCGAAAAATCAAGGTAGGAGAGTAAACAGGACTATGCTCTTTATACCTCCCGGCGCCCAACCTTTGTCAGCCATAGTCCGCAACCTGAGCGGTCGTCCATCCTTCCCTTGCCCAGGGCGGGTAATTGGATTCGGACAACACTCACCGCTCCCCGATGCAACATCGTCATATTATCCCGGGCTCGGGGGTGCCAGAAGACCAGCCGAGGGACACCCGGCCCCGGCTCGCGCGGGTGACGCTGCGGCGTCACGCCCAGGCAACCATCCACGTAGGGCTGGTTGCTTGGTTGGGCAAGGCCGAGGCTATGTGCAAGGGGCAGAGAACGTTCCTGTCTTTCTGTTGGGTTGCGTGGACGTTGCGCAGTCACGAAACTGAGAGCGCCGCGCGCGTTGCGTTCGGGGCGCGCGCAGGGCGAATCGCGCGGTGGTGGTACTACGCGCATATTTAACTCGTAACCGTCGGATCGGGTGCCAAGCAGAATGCACCGCCCCAGCGCCAGTCAAGTAAAGGCAAATCCGTCAATTGCCGACGTCAACGACGCCTCCGTGTTTTTCGGGGTCGGGGTCGGGCATCCTATTTTTCTACCCCCAATATATTTTATTCCGATTTCACGCGGCGAGTTGGTCTCTGGTAGACGACAATCACAGGCGGACTTCACTCTCCGCAATGTCGAGGGCCTGGCCGAACGGAATGCGGGAGTGTGGGCGTGACATTGCGTCACTTGCCTGGAAACGTATCTGAATGGTGCCGCGACTCGTGCGGGCTCCAGTTTTCCGTTCTTGTCGGTGAATCGCGGTCTGTCCCCGTCTCCGCGGTGCAGGACTGTATGCGGGGATCGGCAGTCGGAATGACGTCTTGGACGATCGAGCGTGATATCGTGGTTTGAGCAACTCTAGCTGTCGGGCAAACTCAATGCGCCGAGTTCTAATCAGTTGGGTCAGCACTCATCACTCAGGCTGGCCGCGGCTGCCGAGCGGATACGCAAGCCTTATATATCTCGGCTGGTGTAAAGATGCACGAGTCATTGTAAAATGCCATTTGGGGGCTGTAGGCTGCAACGCGCATGTCATAGTAAGCACCTGAACAATTAGTTATGGCCAATCAACCGCGCGGGTGTTAGCAGGCTGATCCGCCGCTCTCCGCCTGGGTTCTTGATTGCGAGCCAGTTTCTAGCTCTGGCGTTGAGCCCTGACAAGCATTCCTTGCAGGTTCGTGCGGCATAGAGGTGATCCGTGGCGAGGCTGGCGCGCTGGCGTCGACAACGGAATACATTGGAAGTAGAGCGTGGTTTCAACTAAAATAAATAGTTGGAATGACGAGTTGATCTGAGTCAAGTGGAGGCAGTGGGGGGGTGTCTGGGGTCGAGCGTTACAGCGTGACGCGCGGGGGATGACAGAGCATTGCGCTCACTCATAAATAATTCAGGTGTGCTATCCCCGGTCGCTTCACAACATGGCCGCAAATACCTCCCCCTCGCCCAGCCCTAGCTCCAGCTCGGTTGGCCCAGACAGACACAATCCGCAGTCGGCCCACTTCGACCCGTCAAAGCGCCACGTAATAAATCGAGCATGCGATATCTGTAGACGAAGAAAAGTAAGCATTTTCAGCGATTTTTAAGCGGCACGAGCCTCACCACGAGGCGGCAGGTTCGTTGCGACGGGGCACAGGCTGCCGATGGTAGGTCGTGCGCGTACTGCATCAAGCATGGCATCGAATGCACCTACAACCAGATGGCACCTGTGCGAAGAGGCCCGTCGAAGGCGTATGTCAAATATATCATAACAACGCTTTCCGACTGAATTCAACCAACGGTTGTCCTTTTTTAGATACGTAACCCATCTGGAGCATAAGATCGACCGATTAAAGGAACTGCTTGAACAAGTGAGGGTGCTTGTTATGTGCGTGCGACACGGTGGTATTCATGAACTCCCAGGCATGTCCAGGAATTGACGTCAACGAGGAGCTTGAGGCCGAGTCGCCGCCGGGCGGCCGCAGTCGGCGGCAATCACCACCATACCCCAAGAAGAGTCCGGCGCTACCCCCCTCCCCTCCATCGTCTATCACCAACCTGCATATCGACAATGTCTCTGGCAAGTCGGCACGCCTCTTCCGCGACTCCAGCTTGAGAGACTCTGTACCTCGAAGTCCTGCGGTCACTCTTGTAAATTCTCCGCCGACCGTGCAGAGCCCGTCTGGCTTGACCTCGAGCTCTGAAGAGCCTGATATAGAACAATGTTATGATGCTGGGGACAACATCTTTGCTCGGTATCATGGCGAAAGCTCGGAAGTGGTATTTACCTTGGCGGCGAGCGAGCTCAAGCCAACGACCGACTCCTCGAAGAAGATGTTCAAGATTGACGATACGGGTGTAGCATCGCCAGACTCTTTCACCAGACGTCGACCCAAGTTCTGGATGTCTTCCAAAGTAAGCCGATTTTATTCTTCCTGTTCGCACGCTTATGATAATCCATAGTGGGAAGTCGCTGGTGCTGAATACTTTGATTGTGAGTATTTGTTGCCCTAAACAGCATACATACAGTTTACTTACTCGCGCATAGGGAAAGAAATCCTGCACCTTCCACCTCCCGACCTCTTCGATTCGTTGATCGAACTATTCTTCAAGCACGTCTCACCTCAGATCCCTATTATCCACGAGCCTACATTGCGTGCTCAGATTCGCGCTGGCTTACATACCCGGGACCACTCGTTCGCTCGCCTCATGCTTGCGATCTGCGCACTCGCTTCCAGGTGGTCCGACGACCCACGGGTACTCCACGAGAGCGAACGAGCAGACGAAGCAGGAGATTCCACCACGAATCGCCTCTCGGCAGGCGTAAAATACTTTAACCAGATCCGTCTCCTCCGCCGTTCGATGCCCAAGCCTGCCGTGCTATTCGATATCCAGACATACGTGGTGAGTTGGCCTTATCGCCAGAGTCTAATTCAAAAACGGCCTTTCTGACAACGAGGTTCAGCTCAGCGCGATTCTCGTCCAGTCGTCGTTTGAGCCTCACAACGCGTGGATAATAATTGGATTGGGTTTGCGCTCCGCTCAGGATGTGGGAATGCACAGGAGGCGTGTGCCACCACCAGGAGAGACTCTGAGCGTTGAAGACGAGATGAAGAAGCGTGCCTTCTGGTGGGTCGCGTCTAGAACGAGGTTGATCGGCCGTAGCTGACCGCAGGTGTCTTGCAGGGCTCTACTGTGTTTGGATCGACTGGCAGGGTTGCAAATGGGACGGCCTTCTGCCATTCAGGACGTAGAGTATGTTCCATCACTATTCGTGGTATAACCCGCTGACCCGAAGATTAGCTTGGACCTGGACCCAGTCGTCGACTTTCCCGAGTCCAGCTGGCCCGCAGATTCCACAGCAAATCCATCTGGTCTTCGTTCCGCAGCATACATGAACTGCTGGATTCGCACGGCGCAGATTGCAGGATTCGCGCTCCAGACGATTGTATGTTATCTTTGCACCGTGGCCTGCGCGATAGGCGTTGATCGTTATCCTGCTTCTTACAGTTTGCCCTGAATAAGTCCAAGATCCGCCTCGGGTTTGGTTCCCCCGAATGGGAGGCGCATCTGGTTATGCAGATCGACTCTGACCTGAACGCCTGGTTGGAGAACACCCCCACTGAGCGTGAGTTGTTCTGCCCATGCCTCCGTTCGGTAACTCACCGGACTTTGTAGTTCGATGGAACCCCCTTCAACCCGACCACACGCTGCTCACCCAGTCGGCGATGCTCTATGCTGGGTTTTATGCTCTGCAGATCAACGTACACCGACCGTTTATTATCGCACGGAGCGGGCCGACGTCCTCGTTGTACCAGCCTTCGGTGGCGATTGTGACGAGCGCGGCACGAATGATTAGCCAGATTACGGACGTTGTTCGAAGGAGAAAAGTCATGCCTAGCCAGTCGTTGATGGCGGCGGCGTTCAGCGCTGGGTGAGTGCAACCCCCCAATTTCAACTCCCCCAGCTGGAATTGGCCGAGTCTGGGGATAGCGTTTGCGAGGGTTCCAATGCTGACGATCGAGTAGGGTATGCCTGTTGATCTCCATCTGGGGTAACAAGAAGCTTGGGACCGCCGAAGTGGAAGGGCAGAGGGAGCTCCATTCGTGCATGAAATTTTTGAGATACGCAGAGCAATATATCCTGCTCGCTGGGCGGCTGTGGTACGTACATCCTGAGTTTCCCCCCGAGTGTTCGAGGCTGATGCTGTTCCGCACAGGGACATACTTGCGGAGATGTCCACGCAAGGACAGTTGCCGCTACCTAATGTGAGTCTCGATGATAAGCCTCTGACTGGACGACGGCTAACTCCGTAATTTGTTAGGACTGCCTCCTCACCCCTCCTCAGTCTGGCAACCTACGCGACCAGCCGAACCCCCCACAGTCCCAGGCTGCGTTCCAGGATAACCTGTGGGAGTCCATGGGCGCAGACTCGCTGCAGTTTAACCAGTTCCCGTTCCTGCCCGACGCCGATAGCGGGATGGACTCGATGATGATGGACAGCATGCTCGCCGCCGAGACGTTTGTCACGGGCGATATGGTCGATATGTGGTCGACTGCGCCGCAAACATTCGAGTAAGTCCGATTTTGGCTTATCTTGGAAGACGAGCTGACGTAGATTGTTGCCCAGGTGGAATGAATGGGACAACATGATGTCAAGCGTATCGGCGCTGAACACGATATGAGTTAATTTTCTTTAGATGGGCGGGTGAATTGGTTCTTTTCGCATTTCCGGAATAGGCATGTGTGTTGCATATATTTATCTCTTCGTTGCGTGTAGCTGGTTTGTTTGTCGCATAGCTTACGATGTATCACTAAATCATCTTGGAATGAATACCGGTTGACAACAAGTTCATCGGTCGCCGAAAATATATGAATACAGGCCCTGAAGATAACGTTGGCCTGCAACACAGGAGGTTGACGTGCACATCAGGCTTGATGCGGTGCTCCCGATTTCATTTCGCACGATCGTCCACGGTGTTCACTCGAGGCGGTCCGGATTCGTGGCGGCATTCAATACAGTCTCGCTTCCGAGCCCAGAAAATTCTATGGATTTTACTCGGTACGACAACGATCGTCCAAAAAATGAATTGAGGCAAATAGCTTTTGTCAGGATGCCAAATACAACCTGGCGCATGTATACACGGTTATCGTACATGAACATCACCCACCACCTTCTACGCATAGCCGACCCAGAAGACTGATATCCGATAGCAAAAACGCGAGAACGGAGATAGATAGCACAACGACGTTCCCAAGAGCCAAAAAAAAACTAGACCGGATAACTTAACAGGGTGCTCAAGGGCGCGCCCGACCGCGTGCCAGGATTTTGTGTTTGCCTTTGACGTTAACGTGATAAGGCCCGATTTTCGCGTCACGGGCTACGAGCGGCTCGCCGTTGAGGCGATAAGCCATGCCTGCTGGGTCTAGGAGGACTTCGATGCCCTCGCCGTAGCCATGGTCGCCTGTTTTGCGTGCTGAAATGTGAGTCACGGACATGCGGGCGTGAGAGCAGTGGGCGCGTACACTCACAGGCCTCGTCGTCGCACTGGCCGAGCCCGGTGTAGGGGTCGACCCAGAAGAGCCAGTCCTGGCCCTCGTGGACGGCGCTGTTGCAGAGGACGTAGCAGGTGCAGCACCCCCAGGTATCGACGTAGGCGTCTTCTTCGCGTGTTGCGAGCCGTCCGCGCCCGTGCTGTTTCCATATTGTTGTGAGAGACGGGGGGCTGAGAGGGAATACGTACGTATGGGCATTCCAGACGCTGGGTCTTTGAGGTGGGAGCTGGAGGCATGGGCAGCCACTAGACAGTACGGTGCCCAGCGAGTGGGGAGCAAGCGAGCCTCTTATACTGTCGGAGCGACCATCTGATCAGGCCGATCACGTGGCGTTTGCTTAACCCTGCCAGGCGCCATCATCAGGTATGAGGCAACTGCCAGGTCGCCGGCTTCGCGCGCAATCGTGCGTGCTTATCGTGCGATAGGTCATACAGCCGTTCATGTACTCGCCGCTATCGTCAACACGCACCGACCCTCGTTTTGTGGACGCCGAGAGGGGCTCGACGTGCCATCAGCCATCGGACTCATCGGGCTGGGAGGTTTCCGATGGTGGGTCCGGGTCGTGGAAGACACCTGATGCGAGGAAGACCGAGCGGAGAGGGGTCAAAGGCTATTCACCCACAGGCGCACGTGTGATTATGCACGGCGAGAACTGTATGGAAGACTAGGTGCGTCGTCGGGCGAATGGAGTTGGGGTGCCCCCGACACGCGTTCCTGCAGCACTCTGGCGCATGATGCCGTGCCGCAGACGAGGGTGGTCTAGGGCTAGGCGAGATGGGGGCTGGATGCATGCGCACGCTTACGCCGAGGATGCCGCGAATCGAGCAACGTGCACACGCCCGATCCTCATTAACTGCACTCTGTGCGCAAGACCACCATGGCTGGCGCTGTACCGAGCTCGCTGGCTCGAGCTTGCGGGCAGGGTAAATGCGCTTACATCACGCTGAGTCAGCAGGTGGCCAGTGCGTCGTCCTCTGCCCGCCCACCACCATACCTGGCATTGCCCTCTGTATTCTACAACTGCTTTCAGCCGCTTTGAATCCAACTGAAACCGACATTCACGGCGGGTGCCGTCTACTTCTCAGCGCGCTTTGGCTCGACGCTCACAGACTCTGCGCATCGTTGAGCGCCCCATTCGTTCAGACGACAACAGCCTCACTCTGGCGACAAACTTAATCAGCTATTTTCTTGCATTCTTGTCTCTGTACAATACTAGGGTCTGTCCTGGCTGTCACTACCCAGTGCGCAGCAACACATGAAATTATCGGAATCAATTCGACCCAACGGTAGTGTGCGTGTTGGTTCCTCGAGTTGTTTCACTAACCCGCTGGCACCAGACGGAAACCACACATGATCCACATCGCTCCCAAATCCGTTGCCTCGGACTCTGGCACTACTGCTACCTCTCCTCCATTCTCCCCGTTTTCACCAGCGACGAGCGTTGCCAGTGATAACACTGGGACATCCGATGGTGGGCTCTTTGTTTGGGTCCCGTGCTGGCGCGATGAGCTGACGCGTACCCGCTAGAACCCGCTGATCTCGGCGCGTTCACCTCGGTGTTCCGTGCGCTCTCCCAGTTGCATGTCCAACATCCCCCACGTACCATGACCTCGCTTGCAACGATACCACCGTCCATTGAAGAAGACGAAACCGACGACGACGATACCGATCGTAATTCAGATGAAGATAGCTTTCACGACGCGCTCTCTGCGGAAGAGGACGAAGACGAGGACGACGTGGTTACTCCAAGTCGCGCCGCACATCAAAAACCTGATTCGGACACCGACGACACGGCTGAAAAGCACGCTGACGATAGCGATGGGGATCAAAGTATTGCTGCTGCCTACACCTATGACGTGGAGAGCGCTGTCGAGGCCGAGGAAAGCCGAACTGTATGGAGCCACGAGCCCATCGCGTCTTACCTTGTGGCCGCCGCCACGCCTGCTCCGGCCCAGCAAGCCGCGAGGCTCAGGCAGGTCAGCGGGGACTACAACGCTCGAGCCGGGAGGGGGATCTACGTTGATGCTCCCCAGGCTGGCGAAGACGCCACACTGCCGCCTGCCTTGCAGGCCGCTCACCATGCACTCCTCAGCCATACCCATGCGCAGGCTGAGCAGACATTAGCACAAACAGGCTTTTACAACGCTGAATCCTCCGTTCCTTATCAGACCACAGACCAAAGAGCTCGACCACAGCTGCCACCTGTTTTCGTTCCTCCGGCAACGCACCCGGTCAACTTGCCCAGCCAACACGTTCCCCGCACCCCAGGCCCTGGCGACCCCTCGCTTGGAGCGCTCGAACAGGCCCTTGGGTTCCTCGCGGCTGAACGTACTCGCGTCGCCAGCCAGCTGGACTCGTCGATAGAGGCTGAATATGCATACCGCGCAAGTGAGGGCAAGCGAAGGAGGCGCAAACGCAAAAAGGGCGTTCGAGGGGAGGTTGCTCCTGATGGAGGGGTGGCTTCAATTCCGCTCAGCGCAATCAACATAGGAGGGACCGGCTTTACTTCAAACCTGAACCTCAACAAGGTCCTCACGCCGACTAGGAGTGGCAACAGCAACAACTCGGGCTCGGCGCACGAACGCACCGACACAGCTGTTCCTTCCCCCTCAGAAGGCACTTCCTTTTCCTCGTCTTCGGCCGACCCCCGTACTGCGCGCCACTCGTATCTGCTTGATGGTGACGTCCCTCCGGTACCCATTATCGGGCAACAGCGCGCGCCAGCGCGCCAGTCGAGCTTTGGGACAGGGTACACCGGACCGGCGCTCAACCAGAACATGCTCGCGCACGAAATCATCGCGTCGTACAGTGTGCCCACCCCACCTCCGACTGGGCGCCGGCCGCGACGTGGGCAGCACACACGTGGGCCGAGCTTTGATGCTCGTGCGGCGGGGCTGGATCCCCCTCGTGCTCCGCCGGCGGTTGATACTCGGATGCATTCGATTGGGCAGCGGTTGAGTGGTGGATCGGGCTCGGGTTCGTCTCCGACTGGGTTGGTTCAGGTTCCCAATGGAGAGAGCAAGGTTGCGAGGTTGAGATTGTTGGCCTCGAATTTGGCGAGGCAGTTCCCAGAGGACGCTGGTGCGTTGCGGCGAGCGTCTGAAGGAGGTGGAGGGAATTCGTTTGAACCAGAGAGTTTATTATATGTCTTTGTTGATCAGTGAGTTTGTTTGTTCTGCTCTCGGCTAGTTACTGATTGTTCTACAGCTCTAATATTCTGGTCGGTTTTCTCGAGTATTTAAAGAAGAACCCACAGCTCCTTCCACCATCTGTTGGATCTCCCAAGCGTCTTAAGCCCAAGATTCTCCATACCGCGCTCGTACTTTTGCTTGAACGCGGCAGACCATGTGCTCGCCGGATCTTGGTCGCTAGTTCTCCGCTGCACCAGACTCTGGATGGCGTGGTCGGTATGGGCTATGAGGTCAGCGTTCTGCAGCGCGTGGAGATCAAAGAGGGTGACGGTGCCTCGCCCCGACCTCGTCAAGTCAAAGGCCACGGGATCGATTCGAGTGAGGACGACACACGCAACGGGGTACCACCTCCACCCTCACGCGCCAACTCGAACGGCAGGCGCAGTGCACACCATCGGCACACTTCCTCTGATCTATCCACGCCGTCGGCACCTTCGCGCCCACGGTACCGCGAAGAAGCGGTTGACGAGCTGCTTCAGCTCAAACTTTTGCAGACGATCCTCGATACGCCGCCTGCGTCGATTGTACTCGCGACGGGCGACGGGGCGAGCTCGCAGTTTAATCCGGACGGGTTCATCGGATGCGTCAAGCGTGCAGTGGACCGTGGGTGGAGAGTTGAGCTAGTGGCATGGGACGAGGGTGTGAATCGGGTATGGAGGGAACTGGAGCAGGAGGTGCAAGCCCAGGGCCCGGCTGGGCGTGGGCGGGGGAGTTTTGTGATTATCGGACTGGAGGAGTGGGTGGGCGAGTTGATTGATTTGTAGGGGGTTGTATCATTGGTATTGTATCCCTTATATTTATGGAGGCTCATCTTGCACATGTCCTCAAGCTGTTGTGTGATCAAGACAGGGTATGATCTCTGGTATTAAATGTAGGTCTTCGAATGACTGCGGCCACGTAAACGGAGGCAGAGCTGTGTCGGTTGGCAACCGTAGGTGACTTGTGAAAGTCATGTGAGTACAGCCGGACTGGTTCTCGCTGCGGCTACTTTAATCCACGTCTTTGTAGATGCACCTTCTAGGATCGATGCGACCGAATATAGCAAACTAACCGCGTTTTGGGCGGAAATTCCACGCGTATTGCTTGGCGTAAAGGGCATCGCCTCTGCTCTAAAATTTGTCTCTGTTCGGTATTGAGGCGATGCTGGCCTTTTAAAGGCGAGGTTGGCGGATGTGGTTTAGCCTTGGCACTTTCTCAGATAGGTATGTACAAGCCGTTCGCGCCTGTTGGCAGGATATTTAATTCGAGTGAATAGGATGACCATTACAGCCAGCACGAACCCATGGCTCGATTCTCCGAGAGCTAGCGACGGAGAGGAGGAAGTGGACGAGTTACTCGTGGGCTTTCCTCGGGTCACCGCTATCTCTGGTCGTGCGTGGGTTGAAAGAATACCGGCCTGGCGACGAGGACCACGAGTCGACAAATATTTCCCGCAGCTGGGTCCGTTGCTGAGTCGTCGTTGGCTGGCGGAAGATTTCGTGTCGCTTGTAGGTCCACCCACTCGCTGCTCTCTCCCCCTACTCGCGTGCTGACTCCGACCGACTAGACCTTTGCTCTCGTGCTCATCGCTATGACCATCCTCATTCTTGTCGCTACGATCAAGAATCTGCTAGATCTTGACAAGTATGCCCTCCCGTGGCGCTCCTACTGTGCTCTCTCTCCCGTATTTCCCCCTCTGAATGTGGACCTGGAGGCTTTATCCCAAGTGGGCGTGTTTGTGGGCGTAATGAGCGTAGGGACCGAGGCGGGTTTCAGGAGGCGAGAGATGATTCGATCGACATGGGCCAAGCAGAGTGGTGGGATGGGGAGGACGGTTGTCAAGTTTGTGGTTGGACGGGGGAGCGAGAGCTCGATCAAGGAGTTGGAGATAGAGAACGAACGTGGGTATTGCTCTAGACTGGTTTCCTGGGGTTGAGGCTCACTGGGGTATAGTGCATGGTGATATCGTGATACTGCCGATCAAGGAGAATATGAATGGGGGCAAGACGTATGCGTATTTCTCGTGGGCGCATGAACACGCTCTGGTCCCTTCCTATTCCAACCAAACCCGATCGAACTCGACAAACGGGTGGGTGCGACCCGATTATGTGGTCAAGACGGACGACGACTCGTTTGTGGTCCTTTCGGAGCTCGAGGCGAGGTTGCGAGTCGAGTGGTACGAGGCAAGCGGAGAAGAGAGGGGGTGGGGGCCGCTGGTCTATTGGGGATGTAAGTCCTCTTTTTGGTTAGGCGGACGAGAACGTTGATCAAGGGGTAGATTTGGTGAAGGACTATTTCATGGCTGGAGAACTGTATGCACTATCGTGGCCGCTTGTTTCGTACGTCGCGGGGGATGAACGGGTGAAGAGGATGACGATTGGGTCCGAGGACCAGCAGGTACGCTTTTCTTATCGTCCGAGCCGAGAGTTGACTAGATGGGTGTCTAGGTCGCAAAATGGATGAATGAGCACCCACAGGCGTCGAGGGTACGTTGGCGGAGCGAACGGTGTTGGATATACAATCACCCGCGGTCGAAGAACGTGTGAGACCCTTGCTCTTTCTCTCCCTGGCTCTCGGCTGAACTTGTGGGACAGATATGCGCATGGGTTTCTGTACCCATCCGAGGTCGAGCGAGTGAGAAAAGCGATTGCGGGCGGGAGAACGGGGGATGAGTTGCGCAAGGCGGGACTGCCGACGTCGTACTTGGCGGATAGTCCGATGTACTCGTGGTCGAGCGTGACAGGGTATGTTACTGATGCTCATTTCAATGAGATCGACCGACTAATGGTGTGTGGCATAGACCGTCGCCTCGGTACAGACTGCTCGCCGGGTCCAAGATCGGGAACTTGACGGCTGCAATGCGCGTCGAGGCGCTTGTCGAGGGCAGCGCTTTGAGTTGGGCCGTCTCACCCAGGCAACCATACGACTGGGAACGGATCCAGGAGGCGTATGATCGCCGAGAGACGCGCAGGGAGCGGTATATGGGGAAGAAGCTGGGTGGGACTGTCGTGGTGCATTATCTGAAAAAGGACGAATGGTTTCTTGAGACGGCCGTGGCGCTGCGCGGGCCGTGAGCATCGCATCTGGGTCTTGTATTATAATTTATTAAACTCGCGTGTGGTAACGGATATAATGGTGAAGCCAGGGTTGATTCGGGGTATGATGTGTGTCGGTGAAGCGTCGCGTCTGGGTGTTGGACGATGGTTGCCGGGTTAGAACAGGGTCGTTCAGGAGCACTTGAGCTCAGTGCCGAACGGCTCGCGGTCGTGACGGTGTCTGACAGGCTTTGTCTGGGCGAGGTCGAGAGAGAGAGGCGGAGATAGGATAGGATGTGATGACCACGCGGGATCATCCCCTTGGAGACATCCACACGCCCGGTCCAAACCGCGCACTTTTCTCTACTTCTGCGACGACCACCACGACCACCACGCTCGTTCCACCATGAAACTCTTTTCGCGCAAGAAATCTAATCCCCAGATCCCCGAGCCCCCATCCATCTCGCGGCCGCGCGCGCAGGGCCACCTCCCGCCGACGTCTGGCCCACGTCCATCGTCGACGTCTCGGCGCTCGCTGACGGGCGGTCCGAGCGAGCCGACGATAATGACCCCGCTCTACGCCCGTTTTGCCCGCGCCGATTCGATTGAGAACCTGGATCTCAACTTGCGCGTATCCGCCGACAGCCGGACGCCGAGCTTTGCACCCAGCGCTCCCGAGCCCGAGAACGATGCCCAGCGGTTGGGGTACGATCGTCCGTGGGTGCGCGAGCGGCAGGCGAGTTTGGACGCGCCCAAGGCGCAGCTTGAGCCTCCCAAGTCGGCGCCAGCATTTGATACGCCCAAACCTGCTTCGTTTGGCGCTGCGGCGCCGGTGCCTATACCTGCAGACCGAGCACGCTCGCCACTCGCGGCTGGAACGGCTCCGACGCTACGCATGGTGCCGAACCCGCCGCCAGGAACAGCGACGCCAGACAGGAAGAGCATGGCGTCGCGGCGGCTGTCCATCGACGCGGTCATTGCGGCTGATCCGTTCATGGCCTCCAAGATGCAGAGCGTGTTGAGACGAGCGCCGTCCAACGTGAGTCGACCAGCTTTGGATGTTACCGATGGCTAAACTACGCTACAGGCCATGCCAAATGATGCACCAGCCCTCCCCGACAAAGCGACCCCCGCATTTAAAACGCAGCCATTTGTGCCAGTACCATCACGATCTTCTACCGCCCTACCACCCCCTGTAGCTGGCACCAGCCGACCTCTCCCGACGACACGCGTGCCGAGCGCCCCGCCTGCTCCAGCAAGTGTTCCCTCCCGCTCTGTCTCGATATCAACATCGACCTCGCGAGCCCCACCCGTACCACACAGCTACCGCCCCTCGCTCGACGGGGCGAGCGACGACGGACACTCTACGTTCTCTCATTCACAGTCGGGTCACCAGACCCAAATTCGACCCGTCTACCCCAGCGCTCAACCCAATCCCAACGCAAAGCGCGAACGCGGTCCCCCTCCCGTTGCAGGAACACCCTCACCCTACGCATGGCGTTCGGGGCAGAGCGACGATGGACACGGAGGGAGCAACTTTTACACTGGCGGGTCCCAAACGCAATCTCAGCCGGGAGCGGGGTTGCCGTCGCTCCCGCCGGGTGCACAACCGCCCCAGCCTGGTGGACACCAGCCGAGGAAGCGTGCGCCGAGTAACCCGCCCGTGTCGCGCGTTCCCTACCCTGCCCCTACAAACGGAGCAAACGGAGTAAATGGAGCAAACGGAGGAACGAGACGGGTGAGCGTCGACGACGCCACGCGGGGGATCAACAATGGACGCATGAGCGGCGGGCCGGGGACCTGGGGGGGTGTCGCGCCCGGGCCTGCTCCTACTCCCGCGCCCGGACCTACTCCCCCGTATGGACCCACCACGAACCCGCCTCCTAGTAGTCCCGGGTCGATCCCGAACGGCGCCGCTCGACTCGTTTCGCCGACTGCGCCTATACAGATCTCGGGACCTGGTTTCGATCCATACCAGAGCCAGAGTCAGCAGCGCCTGCACCAGCCGGCGCGTGTTTCGAGCGTTGAGCCTGGGCAGATTTTCCACCACCCACAAATCCATCCTCAGCCTCAGGCGCAAGTCAACAATCCTCCGGTGCCACAGAACCAGACGGTGACAAGGGGTGCGTTAGTAGGTCCGCCTGCACCTGCACCTGTTCAGAATCGACTTCAAAATGGAGTGCGGAACCTTCCTGCAATTGGGGCTGGAATGGACCAAGGACGGACGTTGAGCGCCACTACGAGGGTCGGGCCTCAGCCTACTCTTAACCCGGGCCAGAACCAGGGTGGGAGGCAGAGCCCAGCGAAAGGACGGCAGAGTCCAGCAAAGGAGGGACGGCAGAGTCCGATTAAAACCAGCGTCGACGGAGGGAGAGAGAGTCCGTTCAAGGCAAACGCAAATGTAAATGGGAGGCAGAGCCCATCCAAGCCCGACATGGCTGGCGCTGGGAGACTGAGTCTATCGAAACCCGACGGGAGGCAGAGCCCTTCCAAGCCGAGCCCGTTTTCGCCGACTCCACAAAAGAGCACTCTGTCGGTAGACACGACCACAGGGTCTACGCGTACACCTTCCACTCTCACCCCTGGCTCTGGTGTGAGCGCTTTGCGCACGCCCGTCTCTGCAAACACATCTATCGCTACCAATGCGCCGTCCACCTCTAATACGCTCTCGACTCCGGTAGTTGCAAGCCCTGCCCGAGCCACGCTAGCTACTAGTCCCGCTCGTACCACATTATCCACAAGCCCCGTCCAAACCACGCTCTCCCCCAGCCCGGTCCGGACCGCGCCGTCTCCTGGTTCCACACGAGCGCTACCACCTACCAGCCCAGTTCGGAGCACTATATCATCGGGCCCCTTCCAGCCGCCGAACCGCGCACCCTCGTCCGAGTCAGCTTCGTCGTATGGCACGGCAATGCCACTCGAGTCCGAGTACGCGTTCGATACGGGTGCTGCCCCGGGGCCGAGTCGGCTTGCGCTTAGTGGAGGTGGGCTGCCTCCAATCAACACCAATACGAACACACCAACTGCTTCTGCGTATGGGCTGCCTTCTACGCCCAGGGACCGGCTTCCTGCGTCAAAGGTAAAAGTCAAAATAAAGCATGTGTATCTTGGCAGGTGGATACTAATGATTTCTTTTTTCTTCTCCGCAGGCCACATCGGAAATGTCCACGCCCACATCAGCGATGATGACTGCGCGTATGACGCCTACGACGCCCTCGCGGGCGACCATATCATCGCCCCCGGTCTCGGCTCGCGCCTCGTCTCCCATCACCATCCCATCCGAGTCTGGAGCACCCGAGTTGAGCGATAGCGAGTCGATGCACAGTAAAAAGCGCAATTTGCTGGTCAAGACGCGTCGCTTGGGGGGCGCGAGTAGTTTCAGGGGTAACGAGCACGAGGGCGAAAAGGACGTGAGGAAGGCGGGCACGAGCGCTGGGTTGGAGATAGTCGAGGATCCGTTCGCTCGTGCACCGCTGACAGTTGTGAAGAATATCAAGAAAGCGGTGAGTAGATTTTGATATGTTTGTTTTGAAGCCGCTAACGTGGAGTGGTAGACAATGCCCCTTACGCCGGACGCTACGCCTGACCCTAATACTAATGAAGATGGAGACACGACTCCGCGCCGCGGACTGCCCCTTTCCCCGCCGCTATCCTCTGATGACCACCAGCAGAACCATCCAGGCGCGGGACTCGGGCTTGGTGTGCAAAAGGGCCCTGAGACGGCGCTCATGTCGCCTGCTCTCACTGATAATGACGCCGAGGTGCCACCTGTGGAAGAGATTGCCGATATGAGCGATGGCGAGGCAGAGATGGAGCCCGAGTCGACGACCCCCCTTGGGTCACCCCCACTGCCCAAAGTATATCCGCTTGCAGTGCATCTCGAGACGCCCTCGCTACTCGGTGCGCTCCTGCACGAGCTGTCGTTCCGGGACTGGAATGCCCTAAACTCGCTCAACGCTGGGATCCGACGGCGATTCGAAGAGACACGTGCCCTACGCGAAGAGGTGCTCGAGTTTTGGCTGCGCGGCGTTGGGTATGCGCGTTGGACGTCGCCACGCCGCGAGATGCTCGTACTCAGTCTGCGCGACCTGAACGCGTACATGCGTGGCGTGAGCATCGCGGTGTACCGTTACAGCGCGATCGCCGAGAGTTTCCTTGCCGTGCGTTCGCAGCAGGAGCGAACGGGCGAGCGCATACCAGGTGCAGCGAGTAAAGGGAACCTTGTGCGCGCGCTTGCAAGCTCGTGTCGGGCGTATACCAAGGTGATACTGCGCCTGAGGGACCAGGTTGAAGCAATGGGTGCGGGTTCAGATGGGGAGTTTAGGTCCCCATTGTTCCGGGTTGGCTATGCCCCGTTGTTGCGAGTATTTGTGCCCAGCAAGGAAGGTGCATGGTTGAGTGATCCGAGCGTGCTGGATTGTGAGAAGGAACTGAAGCGTGCCGGTGCACTGGGGTCGTTGAGGGTCGGGGATGTGGTCTGGGACTCTGCGGTGGGAGATGAAGGGAACGCAGGGCGTATGGTGTGGGACGGGAACTACCTTGTTGTGAGTGCAGCACTTGTTTGCATAGGATATACACTCAGTTTCGTTGTTTAGGACTTGGACTATACCTACTCGACCACTGGCGAACTGCCCAAGTATATCCATTCATTTGCCTTTTCGCCGTCTTATTGGCACAAGGTTATTCGGACATCCAACAGCCCTCTATGCCATATCGACCTGGCGCCTTACGCTGTCGAAATCGCCCAAAATCTGCAACTTGTTCAGGACCGAGTCCAGACAGAAACGTAAGCCGGCTTGCCTCTCTGGAAGCCGTGTGCTGATTCGTACCCTTTAGTCCCCAAGGAGGCCGTCACACGGTCGTGCGCTGGGTTCACCGCTCGCGATTCCGCCCCCGTCCAGGCATGCCGGTCCCCAATACAAATCCTCCGGCCGTAGTCGACCGCACGTGGGACGGCGTCGTTGTTGTCGAAGTCGAGGGCACAAACGAAGGTCTCGCTGATCTCCAGGCACGATGCGGGCCCGAGGTGCGACTTTTCCCAGCCAAGACGGCCGGCATGAAAATCGACAGGGTCGGTAAAGGTTTGGGCAAGACTCCATTTAGGTTGTTGAGAGCTTCGAGTAGGCCTGGGGAGATTTGGATCAGGGCTGTGAGGGAGAAGGAAAGGCTCGTGTGAGGCCTTTGTATACCGTTCAAGTACATACCATGTGTGTTTGTTTACTTTTTTACTCGGATATTTCTCGAGGCTTGTATGATTTGGTTTCCTGCCTTGCCCCCTATATTTGTTTTTACCTGATTTACTTTCTGTGTCTTATCTGCTTGTAGCGATCAAATATACAACTATTGCAATCACAGGGTGACACTTGGAAGGAGACATTTAAAGTTTTAAACCAACCGCTCTCACCATAGGATAATCCATAACCAAAGCGCGCACGTACTTGGGCACGCAACGAGACCTTGCCCTAGAGCGTATTACATAACTAATAATTGATTTCGGTCCCGAACAAGGCCTGGGCCGTGATCCTGATCAATCGGTTGACGGAGTAATTTCACAAAAAAGGCCGAGCCAGCGCTCACCACTTGGTCGGCTCCTACAATGCACACAACAGGTGAAAAGCAAACTGGGTAAAGCGGGGTATCTCAGTATGAGGCTGACCGACATGCACCTGATTTACAAAGTGCTGCTTCTACGCTTGATGAATTGGGAAAGGTCCGTCGAGATTCGAACGACCGCCATATGATTACACTGCCTCAAATTCAGCGTTCTATTGACACAATCGCCACCTCCGAATCACTTACTTTATTTTTGACCAATTGAGAGTGTTCGATGCGGGCGGCTGGAAGCGAGTTGGATTGCCATGTCTCGGACCTTAATGGAGGTTAGTGGTTTGAACAGTGGGGCCACCGTCCATTATAACCACTGGCAGAACCCGCTTGCTTCTCTCCCTAAAAGCACGCTCCGATGGACTTGCTCGCTGGCGGCAACGGATTGGAGCTATTTGGGCAAGCACCCCCGAGTGAAATCATTTCACGGGGGGAATATAAATAACACCTGAACAGGCTGAACCGTGCTGTCAATCCCCACCCACACCAACCCCGCGAAGCTGATACCCCACAATGGACCCAAGTGAACTCGATGGCACACCGCTATACTATGTCGACGACATCAACTCGGACGACGAGCGTAGCGATCCCGAGTTGTATTCCAACTCATCGGCGACTGGTAGCAGTGTAGATACCTTGGCGTCCTCTGAGGTACATGGTGAGCGTTATCTCCGGGCGACCACTACTTCGTTTAAACTCACCGCACACTGTGTGTAGACTTTTTCCAGGAAGCGCACGGCCGCAAGTTCCCCGCAGATGCTAACGTAGCAATATCACTCCCAACCGACTCTATTGAAGTCCAACGTTGTGCGGAGCAACATCAGATACTCAAAGCTTTCTTGGGATCCAACTATTGGGGGCCGGTCGATCAAGTTCTAGCGGCGACGCACGGGCAGAGAGAAAGAAAGAAAGTACTAGACATGGTGACTGCGGAAGGCTCCTGGTGCGTCCCCTCGTAATACGTAATACCAACGGCACCTCTGACGCTGCGTAGGGCTCAAGAGATGTCGCTACAGTTCCCGCATGTCGACTTTCTCAGCTTGGACAATGTACCGCTCACGACCCACATACCACGCCCAAACGTCGAGTTTGAAGTATATGATTTGTATAACGGGATTGCAGCCCCGGATGCAACCTTCGACGTCGCCCACTTGCGTCTCGCGATGATGCATGTGAGTTGCCATTCTCCTCAGACCACGACATTCTAAATATCCCGCCGAGGCAGCTCACAAACCCTAAAGACGTCATCCGGGACATTCATCGTGTACTCAAGCCAGGTGGACTGTTTCTCTTTGCCGACACCGAAATCAACGCCTTTGACGCTCGGAACCCCGGACGAGTAATGAGTGAAGTTCTCCCCTCGTTATGCGAAGGGTTCGAGATAACGCGCGCCGCACTTTCTCACCAAGGCGTCAAGGTACATATGGGTCGCGAAGTGGCCGGTTGGCTCGCTCCCGATTCTGACATGTGGACGTCGGCACAGCCTAAAGAGCCAGGCAAGTTGGTCGGGTTTAGGGACATCGAGTATAAGCAACACCTCGTCCCTGCAGGTACCTGGCCAGAGGACCCGCGACTGAAAGCGATCGGCAGGGCTTGTGGGCGGGCCTGGGCGCATATATGGAGGAGTATGGAGGCATCGCTGCAGCTGTTTGGACAGGACGAGGCAAACGCAAAGCGAATCGTACAGGGTGCGGTGGCAGATATCAACCGGCCTGGGGTTGCAATATCCGCCAGGTTTCATACGGTGTATGCTTTCAAAATCTGAAACTCTGGAAGAGCCTATTCCCTCTGGTTCCTGGTTTTTTCTCCCCCCCTGAGGCAGGCATTTGCCAGTCTATACGATCTTTCGTGTCTCGTAGTTTGATATCTGTACGTTTACATATCACTGTGTCATGCTCAACCCGGAATTTATTGTGAATCAAACCCGCCAGATACTTCGAATACCACCGGCCATTTCCATTGGACAGAGTGGGTCTCTGTTTCAGACACCACCCTACCTCGATTCACCACAGGCTCGACGACAAAAATGGCTGGGTGTTCCCACGATTTATTCGGAGTTTCTCCGGCGCAGCACTCGGGACTTGTCGTAAATTTTAGTCCATGCGACAGGTCGTGCGGATAATGGTTCAGTTGCACACGGTAATTGGTTGGATAATTACCGGTTATCGTGGCAAAAGTAGTTTGCCGGGTTTCACGTGTAGACTCACGTCCGTCAAAATCTGAGCAACGTTGTGCATTTTGATGCTCGGGGAATGGTGACAGCAAATACCACCGAAATGAGGGGCCACTGACGAAACTCGCGTGGATCGGCAATGAGGAGTAATGAACGCCACTCTTTGGTCTGATACCAGTCGCCACTGAGTTGTATACGCTATGGCACATTTCATCCATGCATTAACGACCTTTGCTATAATTGGTCCGGCTAATTGGTTAATTTGTGCGGGGTGGACATGTTATTTTGCTGAGTCTCCCTTGACACCACATGGCACATGACCGTTTGTTGATGCTCTCTTCTCAGGTTGTTGGACCCCCCGGCCTTTCTGGTCGCTCTTACCGCTTCGTCAATGAGCGCTAGATTCTCGGCCGCTGGGGACGCCTTGCGCACAGATTCTTGAACTTGGCCATCGCCCAACACCGCATCGCGAACGCGATCATTATTCGGCTTATAACGGCCATCTCGGTCCCCAACTGGCTATCAGCTCCACATCCTACCAACACAACTGAAATGGAATATCCTTGCGAGCTCGATGGAGCACCAGTGTACTATGTCGACGATATCAACTCAGATGATGAGCGCAGCGACCCAGAGATGTATTCCGCTTCATCGATAGGGAGCCAGAGTGCCGACACTCTTGCATCCTCTGATGTGCACGGTAAGTCTTGGGCGTTTATGTCGCGACGGATATCCTTCAGACTTGGTTCAAATCCATCTTGTATAGACTTCTTCCAGGAAGCGCATGGCCGCATGTTTCCTGCTGATAACAATGTGGCCATATCCCTGCCAACCGATTCTGTCGAAGTTCAGCGCTGCGCGCAACAACACAGAGCGCTGAAACTGCTCTTGGAATCCAATTACTGGGGACCGGTCGATGAGGTACTGGCTCCGACCCAGGGCCTTCAGAGAAAGAAAGTACTGGATATGATGACAGCCGAGGGAACATGGTGCGTATTTCTCCAAAGGTTCTTTCCGACTAACCAACCTCTGCCGTTGCTCAAGGGCACAAGAGATGTCGCGACAATTCCCACACGTCGATTTTGTCAGTTTGGACAACATTCCGCTGTGTGCTCACATACCCCGCCCGAATGTTGCGTTCGAAGTGTACGATCTCTACAACGGGATCGTTGCTCCGGATGCGACGTTTGACGTCGTACATGCACGTCACACGATGATGCGGGTAAGCTCCTTGCTCGGTCTCAAGGAAAATCTAACACCTGTATCATAGCTGAAGGACCCTAAAGGCTTCATTCAAGAAATCCATCGGGTTTTAAAGCCCGGTGGGTTATTCCTCTTTGGGGAGAGCGAGCTTGATGGATTCGACGGCCGAAACCCGGAATTCCCTGCGCACGGTACCCTCCACGCACTGTGCGAAGGGTTTCGGATCACACGCCAGGCACTTACCCAGCAGGGAGTCGATGTTCATATGTGGCGCGACTTGCCAAACTGGCTCTCTCCAGACTCTGACTTGTGGGAGTCGAAACGAGCCATGAAAGGGGATAGGTCTGTGGGGTTCAGGGACATACGGTTCAAGTCGGAGATTATTCCGGCAGGCCCGTGGCCCGAGGATGAACGGCTCAAAGAGGTGGGCAGAATTGTTCAGCAAGCGTGGACGCACATTTGGAAAAGCATGGAGGCGCCGTTGCAGGTGTTCGGGTTGGATGAGCTCAAGGCTAAGCAAATCGTGCAAGGTGCGGTGGGCGATATTGCGAGGCGCAATGTAGCAGTTGCAGCCAAGCATCATCTCATCTATGCTCTCAAGATCTAGTGTTCGCCTTTCCGTTCTCCCGTTCCATCCTGCTTTAGGGTTGGTTTGCCCCGCTCGTACGAGATGTACCGGAAGCCCCAAGTCTATATTCTCACTGCCGCGTGTATTAGTGCACCTTCTTCGTCACCGTACTTTCTACGATATTTTTGCCGTTGTATTGGTAACTCGGTCAAATATAGATTCGTATTAAGAGCCAAAAATGTGCTCGCTCGACAGCGCATACATTTCGTGAATTCACGCGTTTGGAGCGTGGATTAGATGTTTATTTAAATCAGGTGTTGCACAGCATGCTTCAGTCCTTGGCCGCCGTTGTCTCATGGGCTAGCCCGACTGACCCCCTGCCCCGGCAAGTGCTATTAAAGCCGGACGTGTCCCGGGACGATCAAAAGAAAGAATATTGCCTCAAGTGTGAATTATGCACAATTCACTTGTTTCAAGTCTGTCCCGCAAGCTATAGGCATTTTGCTTGCTGCGTCCTTATGTAGGTACTGCCTCGTATAATTCTTTAACCCTAAACAGATGCCACTACCCAAGCCTCGATTGACAAAAGCTTCGGCTCGGGCTAACGATAGATCCAGGAACGTGCACTGGTCGATCATTTAACTGCGCTTTGCTTCTTTCGGTTTTGGACACTTCGAGTTCCCCGGATGACTCTTTGAGCGGGTCGACTCGGCCTCGATTTTTTAGTTGTAGGTGACACTGTAGGCTATACGTCCCCTTGGCGATGCACCATCGTCTGGGGCAAATGGCTGGTGACCCCATGGAAAAGCGTCGGTAAAATTCCCTGGAGCTCCGGATTGTAAACGAGGACTCACGAGGACTGAGAGCCCCGTGCTCCTTTGTCTCCCGAGTGCTCGAGGGTGACAAGGGCTTTAAAGATATCGCTCGTTGGCAGAAATACTAAGGGCATGTAGTGTAGGGGTTATCGCGCCTCATTCGCAAAGGCCAAGTCCACTTGGTCACGTGACTTGTCTTGAGGAGGTCTCCGGTTCAATTCCGGACTTGTCCAGTTATTTTGCCCTCGGTAAACCAGTGAAATTTAATGGAATTTCTTTTGGTCACTGGGATCTAGCATGAACCCGAGGTCACGTGCTTCACTTGACAAATCAATTGAACACATTTTCCACCTCGCTCAGGAATTAATGCTACTTCTGGGCCCTCTCTCAGGATCCACCCCCGGGGCCCTCTAAATATTTTGTTAACACAGCCTGTTTAGCTGCTTTCACTACCATAGCTCATTTTGGTGGAACCAGAAGTAATCGAAAAAAGCGTTCAATCCCAGCGACAACAGGAAATTTAAACACTCCAAGCCGCAAAACTTTATTCTATGCACATTTAAAACCAACCATAGCATGATACTTGACTGAAACCTGCACGCCAGGCGCACTCAGATCTTGGATTGCCTGGTCCACCACTTGCCCTGCCTCCTCAGCGCTCATACCAAACAGCTGAAACGGTGCGTGCATGCTTCTCCAAATCTGTGCTCACCCAGGTTGCCCGATTACTGCAACATCCTTCATCTGCTTTTCGGTTGGCCATGACCCTATTGGAACTAGAAATGCGGCATACCCAATATCCCGAAAGCCAAGTGTCCACTCTGCAACCAAGTTCACGAACCCATTCGAAGGGCCGTCAGGCGAAGCCTAAATGTCCGACTCGGGCTGCAGCCAAAGAGGCATGTCGTGGCACATATGCACATCAACCCCTTGGTGAAGCGAGACCCCGCTGAGTTAACTCAAGGGCCTGAGAGAGGTGGGGAAGCTTTTCAAATGCAGGGCAATCTGAAACCGTAGCCTCGTAAGCTGAGAGCTCCCAGTCGTCAGGAAAACGTCCAAGTTGCTCGCAGCCAGCTGAAACCAGCTGCAACCGCGGGATTTCCCAAAACCTGCCAAAACCTGCGGGCAGTGGAGCAACCGGTTGCCATAAGGGCAGCGGCTGCCAAGACCGCCGTGGCATTTGCCAAAATATGGTCGCAATTGCGACAGCCAGTTGCAACTGGTTGTAGCAATTGCTCCAGTGGTTGCGGCAGTTGCAAGAACCAGTTCCGGTTCGTGCCCCAATCGCGCCGCCACCTGCAACGGCTGGCTACAACCAGCTGCAGCCCACCGTTCTCCGGTATAACAAAATGGATTAATCACGGTTATTAGTAATACATATCTTGCAGAGCAGGCAGGCAAAACGATAGAGTAACAAAATCAATATTGATGCTCAAGTATAATACAGCTTGGGGGGCCAACCCGACTGCTTGAGCAGTTGACGGAGCAACAGTAGCATACATGCATGACCATACTGCAAGGCGAACCCTGAAGGACATCGCAATGAGTACGATGTATCTAGGTTCTAAGTAAAGGACAAGTTAGTACTATGGATAGGCAAGTCATAAGAGGGATACTTGGCTCACGATTGACACACC
>WSTK01000749.1:2830-15821 GCA_019616945.1 Ceratobasidium sp. 414 | reverse complement strand
GCTCGGGTGCGGTTTCTCTTACTAGGTACGCGCAGGTTTCTCCCGTCGGAAAATCCGCAGGCCCCGGGTTGACAGTGGCACCGCAAGGAACGTAGGGGCTTAGAACACGAGTTTATTGTGTTAAAACTCCAGGACGGCTCAATATGCTGGGTAGAGTGTATGGGTGACCCGTATGCGCGCCTCGACGCAATCAGTACTCGGGGATCCATTGCCCATGACATTATCGAATCCTTCCCACCGAACAAGCTGTCTGATGCTCATCTCGAGACCTCAGACGTAGTCGCTAAAATTACATTTCCCTGCTATTTGGATCTGATGACTGTGCTGCTGATCTGCCGTGCCATGCATGAAGGAGAGAAGACAGGAAACTACACTCTGCAGATCTTCAACTGCTACTTCTTTGCGCTGACTATCCAGGCTGTCCTAACACGGCTTGTAGCGGACTGGACAAATACGTTTACGGATAAGACCTGGCATCTGGCTTTAGAGGGGGGGTTGTCCACTCTATCTGACTTTTACGAAACAGTATCATCTGCCCAAGACCGACAGCCGTTTATGCTCCAGATATACTCGGCTCTACTACCAGGCGCTCAGTGGCCCGCAGAACACCTAATTTCTAACCTAAAACAGAAACTGCAGCAGCTCACAGGTGTCTCCCAAGCCTGCAATGCTACGCTTTGGTACTCAAATCTGGAGCTAGCTGTTGACTATGGATTGCGCAGGAGAGTTAGAGATGCTTCGATGAGCGTAGTCAAAATCCAGTCGGAGGATTTGCTTCTGGAGCTAGTATCTCAAGCCATTTCGAGGCACGAGCAGGAGCTCCAAATGTCCAAACTGAGCCGAGTACAGCGGCATATAAATCTCTTCCGGGGGTTTACATACTCACTATCAGCGTTACACTATGGCCGGGTGAAGATGTGCAACTTGGGGTTTCGCCGCCCACGTCCGGACTCACCCCAGCCAACACCCCCACCCATGTCCAAAGCGGCTCAGATTCCCACCTGGCTAACTTGGGTCGGTATGCTAGCACTATGGGTGTTGCAAGCTGTATTACGCTTCTTTCGGCTTGGCTCGCTTGGACCTTCGCAGCCTGGTAGATATGTGCTCATCGAAGACGAGTTTGAGCCAGGTCCTGCCATCTTAAACCCTGAACACAAGAGTGGGATTGAAATGTTGCGGCTGTCACAAAAGCTCCACTCTCTGACTGCCACATCGTGGCCTGTGAAATGGAAAGAATGGCCATGGGATCATATATACCAGCCAATCAAGCAGCATACACTCAAGTCGCTACTTAAAGAAGAGAAAAATGTATTACGGGTTTCTTTCTCCGTAAGTTATCATATCTTGTGGGGTATATTATGAACTAAGGTCTGGCTCAGAATGGCGCTGACCAACCCATGTCAGTATCCAAACTTCAACATCATCTGCTCACACGGATTCGGCTTCATGCTGAGCGCGTAGAGTTGTTCAGGCTTGGGTCTGCGGCTCGGATTCAAGATGAACTGGAAGATAGGATGTCTCAAGTCTGGGCATTGGTTCGACCCGATGACACGAAGTAAGTCATGCAGGAGCGGTTGAGAATGCATATTATTGAAAATGTCCCCTTTTCCCAGTGTGGAACTGCCCCACAGTGTCTACTCAACATCACTACTGCTAGGTTTGAGCAGCATCCTATTTTCTGTTGAACGGTCATCACGGCGTGTGAAGGGCTTCTTCCAAAGGAGCGATTCGAACTCGGCCTCAGTCCCTAAACTGATCTGGACGTTAGGCTCTAATTGATCCCAGCACCAATGTCGGAAAGTTGCTAAAAGTGTAACATGTACATACAGTATACGCCATGATCATGGCCATGTACATTATCACGCAACCATATCAGCAACCAGCCACCCATTTCAAAATATTTCTGTGTCGTATGCTTTGGACAGGCCTTCGTCACCTCCTTATAGACCAAGGGTGGTGGTTATAACTCGGGTGGGGATGAGTTATAGCTCTGCGGTCTCTCACTCGCATACATGTTCGTTTACTTGATCTCTTATTCTCTGGCTGTTCCGCTCCCATACTACTTCACAGATTATATGCACCATTGGTATCACCTTCATGCGCTGAAAGAATTGACCATGTAAATCCGATGTTTATTGTAGAACAACCAAGGATGAACCCTGGGTAAACAAACATTCACGCATACTGGATCTTGAAAGCCCACGCACTCCCAACCATCGCGATTTCCTCGTCTCCAACCGCTACAACAAGCCCTTGTCCATCCATACTCCAATTCAACGCCTTGCCGCTCCCTCCAAGCAAGGTAACCACATCCCCTTGTAAAATCGGCACAGGCGCGCTTGTCTTGACGATACCCCCACTTGGCTGGCTCAACGCGATCATATAAAACGCCTCGGGTGTAGTGGTGAATCGTAGGTTGTTGTCCGTGTCTGCGGGCTGGATGGGCCAGTACTTCGTCGAATAGATCGCTTCGCCCGAGTGGGCGAGCCATTTGCCTGTTTCGAGCAGCGGGGTTGTCATTGGCTCGATAATCGTGCCTTCTGCGGTTGGCCCGACGTCAAGGAGGTAGTTTCCGCCTTTGGATACAATACTGTAAAAGTTATAATCAGTGTTCGAGGAGGGCCAAACTCACAGAGGGCTTACTCGATTAGGCGACGTACCACGTCTACACCTTTCATGTACTTGTCTACAGCCGTCCCACTATTGTACCCATACGAATGAGGATCTAGCCCCGAACTACTCTCCCATTTCCGGACTTGATACGAATTCAACGTAAAATACTCCTAAGGATGGACCATAGATGTGAGCGCATATACCTAACGCCGAGACCCAAAACACCTACAGGTGTGTCGAAATCAGAGTAGTGTCCCCCACACCGATTATTATTGTTGACTTGTCGCCCAGACTGCATCTCATGGGTTAAGGCACGCCAATCGCGGCAGAATTCAGATTTACCTTCTTGGCCCAATTGTACCAATCCGCAGCTGAACAATCTTTAGAACAGGAACCAAACTGGCTAAGACGATACTAACCTATCTCGTCAAACGGCGACGGGCCCCCAATATCGCACCTATAACCACAATTTAAGACGCGGCCCATACACGTGCTAATGGAATCACATACCAAATCATGTCGACCTCGTAGTCGTACAATAACGTCTCCATCTGTGGTTTCTGCAGGTCTTGCACCCAATCGTTGACCTGAGCGCATAGAAGATGGGTGGAGCATAAAATTATTCAAGACGCGGGAACATACCTTGACGTACCCCTCATAACCCTCACAGCACGAATTGTTATACGCGAAATGCGCCAACCCGCCAGGCCAACTACCAAATCCATATGGAAACTGACTAGCCGATCCGTGCGTGAGCAGCAACCTGGTGCGATAAAACTGAACTTACTCCCTACACATGATAAAAGCATGGGTCTTAGCCATGAACGGGATAAGGAAAGCTAACATACGGATGGAAAAACTCGGTCATAGAGTAGTACGCAGTCCTGTGGAGTTCGGGGTGTTTCGCCTTGGCGGACGCGAATAAGTCCTTCACCAAATCACGTCTACGCTAGGACATGAATAATGCAGTTACTTGCTGACCACCCTACTTACTTTGGACCTAACTTCAGAGAATTCCTGTCACTGGTATTCTTCGTGTCAAACAATGCGAACCCATCATGATGTTTCGAGACGAGCTACAATCCCACACAGATAATTAGCCTCTCGAAACAAGATGTATAGTGGGAAATACGAACGGTAAAATACTTGGCCCCAGCATTCACGAACAAATCCGTCCACTCATCCGGGTTCCACGCCAATGCTGTAAAGTTGGCGATAAAATCGTCATACACGACATTTTCACCATAAACTTGGCGGTGTCTGGTCCAGGTCGATGAATTGACTAGTAACCGGGCCATTAGGTTTCAATGAAGAACAGAGGGGGGCGACGGACTTTGATGCTGGATCCATACGTATCTGGTCCGGGGGGCGATTATGAGATATATATGTGTGGAGCTGGGTTAGTGAAACGTACGATTCGGCATAGGTTTTGCCATCTGACCAGGCTGGTACCGAGTAGACACCCTACTTGCGGTTTTAGTTAGCCTGCCGAGTTGAAACATGATTGTTAGACGCACCCAATGTATCTACCAAAATACCGTCAGTTCAGCCCTTAAACGTGCAACTCTCAGACTTACAAATATCCCGAACTTGGCCTCGTCAAACTACAACAAGTCAGCAAATGAAACGAGTACCAGTAGCCTACTTACCCAATCGGCAGCCTCGTGTTGCGACAGGCTCGCATCATTCGCCCGGTAATCAGGAATCCCAGCCGTAAACTCATACTCCTCGCTCTGAAACACAACCACGCCCCTCGCGTCCCTAATAACCACCTTTCCCCTAGTCTTTGTTGGCACCTTGAACGAGTTCCTAACCCCGATCTTCATGACCACCTGATCTCCCGAACGCAACCTCTTCAGCTTATACGGTCTCACGGTCTGCAACCTCTTTCCCTCGACCGAAACCGAATAGTTTCCGGACACCCACGTCGAACCCGGAGCATCAATAGGCGCCAAATTGTCCAACGCGACCTCAAATATTTGGGTGCTTGGATCCTGAACTGCATTGGCGCTATAGTTGCTCTGCGCCCACCGCGTCGTCGAGCGTGCGTATTGGACGTTGAGCACCGGAGCCTTGGGGACTTGAGATGGAGGCGGCCCGTACAACGTAATGGCGAAGATATGGATGTTTGGAGACTTGGACGCTGGGAGTTGGATCGATTCTAGGGATTTAGAATTGTCGAGCCCGGCTTGAAAGGCAAAGATCCAGGTTTCGTTGTGGTTGATTCCTTTGGGTGTAAGGACTGTGGTGTTGGCGTAGCGATATGGGCTAGCACAATGGGGGCCATTAGACTCGGACAAATACCTTAACAGGACCTACTTACGTCCAGATCGGCCCATTAGACGGATTGTTAGTCTCAAAATACGCCGGCGCAACTACACCAATGACGCTCGAAGACCCATCTGTATAATTGACCGTAATATTTCCTTGGCCAATATTATTCTTCTCGGCGGCAAGTAATGCATGAACTGCATGGTATTGCCCCGACAGCACCGAAACGACTTGAGCTGCGACTCGGACATTGTCGAGTGCAGTTTCGTTGTGAAACGGAGGAAGAGAGAACTGTAAGTATGATCAGACTGGCACAATTTTCGCACAGAAAGGACATACCTGAACGCCGCGATAGGTGAAGATACCACTCGGCAGGAACTCGGCGACGTAGGACCCTCCTATCAAATCAAAGTTCCCAGTCCCGTTGACCTTGGCAGATGCAGCTTTGTTGTTAAAGTAGGGCGAAAGATTGACGAAAGTAGAAACCGACACCGCTTTACAGCACAACACGAGACCCAAGGCCAAGCAAACTAACACAGATACCCGCATTGTGGTTCGGAGCTGGGGAGACAAAGTCATATGAAGCGGCACATCTACAAGTTTTAAACCGGAGAATAGCAGGTTCTCATACTCCTTGGGGAAAAGAGCGTCGATGATGCAGTTGTGACTTCGAGAATGACATCTACGGCCGCAAGTGGAGGTTCAGAGCGTGAAGCGGCCCGGGGAGCATTGGGCAGCTGCCACATTCCGAGATAGTAGGTCTGAGTATGTGCAAGTCCAGTCCCCTTGAACAAATCCCCGAGGGTCGTTGTGGTTGTTGGGTAGATGGAACCAACCAAACGGCACGCTGACAATTAGAAGTATGATTGCGTGACTGATCCTCTCGTGCTCCGCCTATCTTTTATGCGCTCAGGCCAACGATTGGGCGCAAGGTCTACAGAACCATAGATGACAACGTCGTTGTACGACCGAGGCTGACATGATTTTCTCAAGTTAATATACGATTCATGGTTCAATGGACAAAATGGAGAACATGATGAACCGAAATAAGAGTCCAATATAATACATAACATTGCTTAATGCTCAGGCAAACCGTTAAACCAATCCGCAAACTGGTTCCGCATGCGAGCGACAAGCTGCAAAAATTTCACGTCATCCGCCCTCGCCGACCGTCCCTCCTTGACCCTTTCTTCCAAGTAGCAGAGGTCGACCCGGCCACGAGCAAGCAAAGCCGGGATTTCGTCAGGACGCCAATCGAATACAATTCCACCCGCGATGAGCACCAGATACGCCTGAGAGGCACGCTCGCCTAATTCCACTACACGCTTGGCGGACTTGAAGAACCGCTCGAATACGTCATCGCCGATGTTCCGCGACACTCTGTACTCGACAGCGGCCACGATTTTGATGTCGCCGGGTTCAAACCCGTGGCGAATGACCATGCCCGGTCTGCAGACGTCGTCATGCTCACGGCCCTGCCTAAGGGGGTCGACGGAAACTTGCGATGAACCAAAACCGCGATCAGCGCCAACATCAGAACCAGCGGGCTGCGTGGGGACTTGAGTGGTGAGCGGCCGACGAAGGGGATATTGATAGCCTTGTGAAAAGTCCTGGGCGAGCGGGAAGAAATATTTAAAAATCGGCGGCAAGGTGAGCTCCCAGCAATCTTCATCGTACGGGTTGCCTTCGATGTCTGTGCGAAGGCGGTATAACAGGTGCGAGAGCTCCTGCGGCCATTCTGTCGGTTCCGGGTCAATGCGGGTTGGCGTGAGGAGAGGCAGCTTCTCTTCCAGGTCGATATCAGAAGGCCTTGGGTACATAAACGCGTTCCACATGGGTGGAGCTCGGGTAAGAGAGTGAGACAGCGTGTGCAGGGCGAGGTGGTGGTTGAGAGCAACAGTGCCTAGGGGTCAGGGGTAATCCCAGACCCATATTTATTCAACTTGGGGTTTTCGAGGATTCAACTTACTGGAAATCCCAACGGCTATTACGTAACCGGGAGACGCTATAATACGGCATATGCATAGTATCCTCGGAGGGATTTCACGAATCGCACCCGCATACATGGACCCTACCCTGCTCGCGCTCGTGCTACGACTCTATCTACGATTGAGCCACACCGTGCAGTTGGGTTTCGTTCCGTGGAAAATAGCAAGTGTTTCGGTGTTTGGTGCAGACTTGAGGAAACTTCTATAGAGAAGCGATAAAATAATTTGCTACGAAACGAGCAAGATTGTAATGTACATAGACCCAAACCACAAGTCTCATCGAATTAGTAAAACTCCTCATAACCCCAAACGGCCAACGAAAAGAACCGCATCTAATGTACAACCGCCTTGGGCAGCTCATCCACCTCCTTCCCCTCGACATCCTCCACCGGTGGCTTGGCCACCTGGTAAAACGCTGCAACCCCAATCGCCACAATCCCAACCCATGCAAGCAAGAACCACAGAGCAGCCGCCCGCCCCTGGAAATGCGTGCCGTCAAACGTCCCCTCGCGCATAACCCGCTCATCAGTCGACGCCTGGATCGACGTTGTCGCCGAAGTCCCAATCGCACTGCCCAATTGAAGCGCGGAGTTGAACACGGCGCCGACCGTGCCCGCGTACTCGGGTGGGGTGGTTTGGAATATCGAGATATTGGCGAGGACAAAGACGACGGCGGTGCCTGCGCTTCCGACGATGAATGCTGGGAAGACGAGCGGCCAGTAGCGGTCGCTGAGTCGGGCGGTGAATGGGAGGAGGATGGTGGCGAGGAAGGCGAGTGTGAGACCGCTGACGATGAGTAGTTTGGGGCGGCCGAGGGATGCGATGAGCCCGCCGCCGATCATGACGGGGCCAGCAGCAACACCAAGAGGCAGGCTGTTGGAGAATTGGTTAGATGTTAGTTCATTGGTTGACCCCAGTGGACTCACAATTTGACACCAGAGATAATGGTGGACCAGTGAAGGTAGTCTTGCCAGTACGGGGAGAAAGTCAAGTACATTTGCATGTACCAGAAGAATGGCATCAAGGCCGTGCCGAATAGGACTGCAAAGTTGGGGTAGAACCACAGCTTGGGGGGACTGAGAGCTCACGTTAGCCAGCCACGAAATCTAGGATGCTGGGCGAGACTTACAGAGCAGCGTTTGCCTCCTCAACTCGGGTCTCCCAGAGGAAGAACGAGACGAACAGGGCGATGGAGACGAAGAACGGTGCGAGGACGCCCCCCGAGCGCCAGCCAGAAACCGACCCCGTAGTGAGCGCATACACGAACAGAACGATCGCGGCTAAACAACAAACAGGTTAGCCGAGTCCGAACCAAGCGAGCTCGCTGAACATACCGATTAGGAGGGAGATCCCCAGTACATCGAGTTGGGAAGCCTTGGCATCTTTCCTGCCTGTGGTCTTGGGGATGAGGAAGATGCAGGCAATAGCCCCCGGGATAGAAACCATCGAAATGAGCCAAAAGATCCATCTCCATGACGCATATTGTACCAGCAGAGCACCAATGATCGTTCCAAGGACTAGAGTTCTCCATGAGCCTTGTGTCTCATCGAAAGAGGAATATACTCACCGTTCGCGATAGCTCCAGAAGCACCAAACAACCCAATTGCACGTTGCTGCTTCTTGGGCTCCGGCATCATCTGGACAATCATGCTAAGCGCGGATGGGATTGTGTTAGAGGCGCCAATGCCTTGGAGAGCACGGAGAACGAGGAGGGCGATGCGGTTGCTGATGAACCCGGCGCCGAGGGATGTCGCGCCGAAGAACAAGGAACCAGCGATAAATGCTGGTTTGGGACCGTAGATATCGGAAATACGACCGCTCTGTTGTCGTGAGCCACCGAGCTGAACGAATGGCGAAAACTGGACTTACGATGAGAAGGAAACTAGCAAAAGTAGCTTGATACGCAGCAAACAGCCAGACCGAGTCGCTCTCGGCCAAGCCAACCGTCGCAGAAGTTGCAGGAAGCGCTGGCAGCATGGCGGACGTGTTCATGATATCCAGGAACTGCCCAAGACAGAAGATCGCCAGGAGCACATTCTTTTGAACAGATGGCAGTTCAGCAAGCGAGGAAGTTCCAGGGGCTTCAGGCGCTATCGTTTTCGTGTCGTCTGGCTCAAAGTTCTCGACGACTGTAGGAGCGAGAGAAGGAGCAGTGGTAGGTGCAAGTGTCGTCTCCATTGTTGTTCAATCTCGAGTTGTTGGATGAGGCGACGAGGGATGCTGCTATGCTAGGAACACGCCGTGTCTTTTATGGGACTCGCTGGACCAGACGCGTGTCATTCCCCTCACTTGAATTAGCTTCCATAAATTGATGAATTGTGGTGGATGGCTGTGGCCAACCACAAATCGATTATTCATGGTCTGCTGATGTAAGTGCATGTCCAACCCATATTTGGTATTTGTCCCTGATCTTGGCGGCTGAGTAATGTTGATCTGACCTCGGCGACCCGCCTCCGCCCCGTCCTGGGTGCTGATTGGCCGTTGAGGCGTCCGGGCTTGTTGCCCCTTAGGCTGTGACGCCATCTCCACCCGTCTGTTGTGATGATTAAGTGGAGGATCTCACTTCTGCCTGGATATCCCTTCCGCAGGCGGGAGCGATATCCGTTTGCTCAGGCACAGGCGCCCTATGTTAATATTATCAGATGCACGTCCCCCCGTTCTGCGAGCCGGAGCCCGAGTGCGGTCGCAATTTGCCCAGCATGTCAGTGTCCTGGCGGCATAGAGTGACATATAGTGACAAGAGAAACAAAAACAAAAACCAGAGCCTGGATAAATGTTTACGTGCTTCACATGCCCGGCAAGTACAGGCAAAGGTAAAACATGGTCTTGGTGCTTCCGGCGACCTCGACTTGGCAGCTTCAAACTAAATGCAACATTTCTGCAGGCCTGAGACGCTGGTTGCTGTGCGTGCTGAGCAAGATTATCCTTGCAGAGGCCTCGTGGTTAGTCGATGGTGAAACCATCACACGGATCGGGCGATTAGGGGGCTGGGTAAGTGTTGCGCGCTCGTGGGGCACATGGATCGGCCGACGGATAATCGTTTTGCGCAGCAAAACTCGCGCATGGCTGACACTATTGTTCTGCCCCAGCCGCAGATTTGATCCTATCCTATACGAAGGTGCTAGTTCCCGCGCCAACGTTCTCTGTCTTGTGAAGAGGCTCGGACATTGAATGTGCCAGGCCGAGGAAGTTATATGCGTCTATTTTTGCTCTTATTGCTGCCAACAAGCATCATTCCGTGATAAACGGGAGGTATTATGGGGGGTGGGGGTACGTAAGGATCGGATAGGGGGTTCAGGGAAGATGGTGTATGCGTTATGAATAAGATATTTACATATTACTCACAATACACCTGCTAATCTCCAGACATGAGCATTATGTTCTGAGCAGACTCCATCATCCCCTTTCTTCCAGCTTGACCGAATGGCCCCTTGATAATCGCTGTCTTGCGTTTCTGGATTTGCAGCACTCTTCTCTGTCGTTTCCTTGACCTGTAATAGCACACACAATTCGAGGCACGGAACCCCCATTACCAGGAAGTGTACCAGCAATACAGGGGCTATGCTACACCTGTCACATGATTTTGTTAACGTCGCGATCAAGTGTAGCGTTTTGGACCTTACAGAAGCAAGGTTACCCGCAGACTCAACGCGCCGGTTGCTGTATGCAGCCCCAGAGTTAATTTCATGAACTAGCAGTTCGCCAAGATAACCCCCACATTGCAAAACGTGGCCAAACAGCGCAAGCCGTTGATTGTCAGTGCCCCTGAGACAGTAACCTACAATAAGTTCAATACGGGTGCATTCTGTACGCTCAAGGGGAAGTGGACCGAAACGTTGCTGGAGGTGATTGAATTAGCCTGACGGTTGCAGCAGAAGGACCAGAGGCAAGCAGCGGTGAGTGATCTTGTTGTTAAGAAAAGCGACTTACCTTTGCATATAAAAACAAAATTTACACCTCGATACGCGTAAATCGACCAAAAGCCGTCAGGACAAGGTGTAAGAAGGCGATGGCGAAGTATGGGAATGGAGAAGCAAGTCAAATTAGAGGCCAGGCAACATTGGGGACCGGTCATTGACGAGACCCAGCTCGGGGGCTGGTGGCCATCGTCACCCCCGAGAGTTCTCGTCCCGTCGCGACGCTGGCAAGAACGCGAAAGCCGCCATATGAGAGATTCCAGTACGGGCTATGACCAGCCCCGATGATCACCCAGTCAAACTCAACAATGAATCGAATTTGCTCGCAACTAAGTCGACAACGTACTGGTACAATCACAAACTGAGCCCTCTGGCTTGGGCTCCAAGACAAACGTCTGGAGCGCGCGATCATGCTCATCGTACCACACCACCTTCCAATCCGATACATTCAAACCAAGGTGTCGCTTGATCAACGCCTTGCCGTTGACGTCGAATCCCGTTTGGCTGGGTGCTATGTATTCCTTGCGAGGGCTGTAGCGGCGGACGAGCATTAAATCGCAGGGCCGAATATCATATGGGTCGCTGCTCTAAGTGGAGAGAGCGCGCAAATGTGAACTTAGTGTAGAGGAGCCCCCTATCACAGAAGACTTACCGATCCCAGAGGTGTGATGAGTTCTCCCTCGAATACTCGGTGTTTGGTGCGCTTTTTCATCATGCGCTCGGCTGCTGCCTTTGCGGGTGAGGCTCCAATCTTATGTGATCTGTGGTACGACTCGGGGTTGTATGTTTTGAGCCACTCTCTGCAGTCTTGGTGAGACTGCGAGGGACAAGATATAAGCCCACACGAGATGACAAGCCACATGGGGGAAGACACACCGCATAGAAGCCTGCAATAGTCGGCATGAGAGATAGTTGAAGAATGAGATTGGGAGGTTCTTATACAAGCAGCAATAGCAAACTGGTGGTGGCGCAGCTCGCAAAGACCTCCAGAAGACTTGGACCTCGTTCACGTGACACCAGCTTCAATACCCAGTTTCCCTGCGCCGCATTTTTGTACACGATTCACATTGTGCAGTGGGGTTTCGCCGTGGAAAATGGCGGGTGTTCCAGTGCTTTGTGCAGACTTGAGCCAACCTTTGTAAAGCAGTAATAAAATAACTTGCTACAAAACGAGCAGCATTGTAATGTACATAAACTCGAACCACAAGTCTAATCGAATCAGTAAAACTCCTCGTAAGCCCGAACGGCCAATGAAAAGAGCCACATCTAATGCACAACCGCCTTGGGCAACTCGTCCACCTCCTTCCCCTCGATATCCTGCGCCGGCGGCTTGGCCACCCTATAAAACACCGCAACCCCAATTGTCACGATCCCGACCCACGCAAGCAGGAACCATAACGCAGCCGCGCGTCCCTGAAAGTGCGTTCCATCAAACGTTCCGTCGCGCATGACTCGATCATCAATCGACGCCTGAATCGAGGTCGTCGACGACGACCCAATCGCACCGCCAAGCTGGAGCGCAGAGTTGAACACGGCGCCGACCGTGCCCGCGTACTCGGGTGGGGTGGTTTGGAAGATGGAGATATTGGCGAGGACAAAGACGACGGCGGTGCCGGCGCTTCCGACGATGAATGCGGGGAAGACGAGTGGCCAGTAGCGGTCGCTGAGTCGGGCGGAAAATGGGAGGAGGATGGTGGCGAGGAAGGCGAGCGTCAGGCCACTGACGATGAGGAGTTTTGGACGACCGAGGGACGCGATGAGCCCACCACCGATCATGATGGGGCCGGCAACGACACCAAGAGGCAGGCTGGTGGAGGAGAGCTCAGATTTCATTTCATTGGTTGACCGAGGTGGACTCACAATTTGACACCAGCGACGATGGTGGACCAGTGAAGGTAGTCTTGCCAGTACGGGGAGAACGTCAAGTACATTTGCATGTACCAGAAGAACGGCATCAAGGCCGTGCCGAATAATACCGCAAAATTGGGGTAGAACCACAGCTTGGGGGGACTAGCGAGAGCTCATGTTAGCCGGTCACGAAATCTAGGATGCTGGGCGAGACTTACAGAGCAGCGTTTGCCTCCTCAACTCGGGTCTCCCAGAGGAAGAACGAAACGAACAGGGCGATGGAGACAAAGAACGGCGCGAGGACGCCCCCCGAGCGCCAGCCAGAAACCGACCCCGTAGTGAGCGCATACACAA
>WSTK01000748.1:0-15846 GCA_019616945.1 Ceratobasidium sp. 414 | reverse complement strand
GTTCTGGACATTATACAAGGCCTGTACAATCCCAATACAGTGTGTGTACGTACTTGATGATATATACGGTATAATAATGCCAAGTATGTATGATACATACTGGACATGTCCCAACACTCTATACAGCTATACAGATAGGTACGTATAGGTTTGTATAGTATGTATCACACACCTTTTTTTGCTGATGGACGTCCTTCCGGCATCTTGGACCCCCCTGGTTCCTTCATTGCCTCTGCCAGTTCTACTTTGATCATCTCCTCCCACTTCTCCCATTCCTTTGACATTTCGTGCCCTCCTTTGTGGCCGTCCATGTCCCCTTCAGCCAGCTTCAGGGATTCCATGCTATCACTCAGTTTATCGGCCCCCCATTTTCCCAGGAACAGGTCCATCCAGGTCAGGAAGTCCTGCTTGGTCGCTCCCTTGTTGCCGATGAGGTTGTACATCTCGTCCGTGTCGAGGGTGTCCAACCGACCCCAGTAGTGGCTTGGCGGTATGCCCCTCAGACGCTCGAGCTCCTCCCACACGCGGAACCTAATCTCCTCCTTCTCCGTCCAGGCCAGTTCCATCTTGGGGCGGCCCCTTTTGAGGAGTGCATCCCGTTTCTTCGTGGCTTTGACAACTGCTTCTACTGTAGGGCCCACGACGTTCCCAATCATGTACATCTTGGTTTGGATGATGGCAGTTCTGGACCTCGGGGGTTCGCCACTGCACCACTTCAGGAGGCCCCGTTGTGGGTCCTGGTATTCGTCCATTTTCACCCAGTTTCGTTCGTCCCTGTCCCTCTTAGGAATGTAGTCCAGGAACACTCCAGGCATGAGCTGATTGGCGTACGCCTTAGCGTCCTCAATGGTTCCGCAATGAGACCACTCTGTGGACTGGGGCCTTGGTCGTGGCGCATCCTGTTGGGATAGTGGTGGCCAACTTGGGTGGGTTCCTGGTGTAGAGAGGTTGGGATCCCTATGGCTCCTTGGGACAGTTGTAGTATGACTCGGTGATTCTCGGAGTGGATCTCGTGGTGGGAGAGCACTGGGTCACTCAGTATCCCCCCCTCCTATTTATGTCTCTGTCGCCCCTGCTTGGTCCCCTTTGGTTTTCAGACCGAGTCATTGACTGGCAGGGGATCATCCAATGGCATAGGGGCATCCGGCAAGCACTGCTTTAAGTCATCCAGCAAGTCATACTTGTCTGTGAACTGAACAGCGTCTTCCATGGTGTCTTCTATCGGGTCGTATCCTTCCCAGCGGATTTGGTAATACAGTTTCGGCCCCCACCACTCCCATGCTACGATATGGTCCACCTCGTACTGTTCCTCACCATGTTCAGTGATTACCGGAGCGGGCCTGGCTTGTCGTCTCTTGAACTCTGTGTCCACTGTGTACTTATGCAGGAGATTGATGTGGAACACGTTGTGCACCTTCATAGTAGGCAGAGCCGGTAGGCATGTGTGGATATTTTCTCTATAATCTTGAAGGGTCCTGCCTTCTTGTTGTCTAGCTTCTTGTTTAAGCGTTTTGTTGTCATATTTGCCAACGAGAGCCATACCAGGTCTCCCACCCCGTATTCTTCTGTAGTACCAGAGGGGATCTCCTGATTAAGCTGAAGCGACGACCGCACCTCCAACCAAATTGTCCGCATGTGGCTGACCATTTCTGATGCGGATGGTACATCACGGCCTGACTCGGTTGCAACAGATCCACATTCGGGGTCCCAAACAGGTTCCCGACCGTAGACCGTTTGGAAGGCCGACAACCTGGTGCCAGCGTTCTTGTGGTTATTATGGCAGAACTCCGCCAGGGGCAGCCATCGTACCCAGTCATCTTGTCTATAGTTGCAAAACATTCGTAGGTACCCTTCCACCCATTGGTTTGCTCTTTCCGAAATCCCGTCGGTTTGTGGGTGGAACGCAGTGGAGAAGCATGGCGCAACTCCCAACTTGCTGTACAGGGCTCGCAGGAACTGACTGTTAAAGGTTGTGCCCCTATCCGAAACCGTCGTCTTTGGTAGCCTGTGCAGGTGCCACACCTCCCTTATGAATATGACGGCAAGCACTTCAGTGTTGGTTTCTTCCTTGCAGGGTATGAAGTGGGCCTGCTTGGAGAATCTGTCGATCACCGTTAGGATACTATCATATCCCTCCGAATATGGTAGTTTAACAATAAGGTCGTAGGCTATATCCTCCCATGGTCCCTGTGGTATGGGGAGAGGTCTCAGTGGTGCTGAGCCCTTGCTCGCCTTGGCGCGTTGGCATGTTTCACAGGTATCTACATAGCGATTCACCTGTGCTTTCATACCCGGCCAATAGTACCTCCTAGATAGTAGCTCCAGCATCCGTGCATGGGCCTGGTGTCCCGCAGTTGGGGAATCATGGTGTGTTCGTAGCAGGTTCAGCCGGATGTCTTTGTCTTCGGGAACGTATATTCTTTCGTTGTATAGCAGGAGGTCGTCCTTCCACTCGTATCTAGCAAACTGTTTCCGAACTGTGGGGGGCAGTTCGTTCTTCCGTTGCGTGCTGCTAATCAGGGCGGCCAGGGACTCGGCCTCCCCCTGTGCTTCTCTGATCTTGGCTGTTATTCCTAGGGTTACATCTGCCATGAACCCAAGCAACTTCTCAGATGAGATCATTACTTGCAGCGGGTTTGGGGTATCCCCATGGTCGTGTCTTCTTGATAGCGCATCGGGCTTATCAGACATCTTCCTGGGGCGGTACACAATCTGGAAATTAAAAGAGGAAAGGATGGTGTACCACCAGGCGTGCCTTCTGTTCCAGACCTGTGCCTTGTCCCAGAACTGCAGGTTACGATGATCGGTATATATGGTTACTGGTATCTCCGTACCTTCCAGGAACAGTCGCCAATGCTTGAGGGAGCGTATAATGGCTAGCAACTCCTTGTCGTGTGTGTTGTAGTTCCTTTGTGGAGGCGTGAAACTCTCGGACAGGAAGGCAATGGGGTGTAGCCTTCCATCCTCTCCTTTCTGGCTGAGGATGGCTCCCAACGCCACGCCTGAGGTGTCCGTTTCCAGGATGTATGGCTTGCAGGGGTCTGGATGGATCAGTACTGGTTCCTTCGCTATCTCTCTTTTGATGCCCTCGAAGGCCTCTTCTTGAGTTGCGCCCCAAGTCCATGGGGAGTCCTTCCGCGTCAGCTCCGTCAGGGGCTTGGCAATCGAGCTGAAGTTGTTCACGAATCTCCAGTAGAAGTTTGCGAAGCCCAGGAAGGATTGAAGCTGCTTCACAGTCTTTGGGATAGGCCACTCTGTTACCGCTTTCACCTTGTCTTGTTCCATGGATATTCCCTTTGGGGAGATCACAATTCCAACAAAGCTAGTGGTGTGTACATGGAAATGGCATTTATGTGGCTTCAGGAACAGGTGGTGCTTCCTTAGCTGTGAGAGCACCTCTCTCACGTGCTTGGTGTGATCCTCTTCGTTGGTGGAGTATACCAGGATGTCGTCCATGTAGACCACCATGTAGTCGTCGATTACATCGTGGAAGATTTCGTTCATGAAGTGCTGGAAGGTTGCTGGTCCATTCTTAACCCCGAAGGGCATTACCAGGTATTTGAACAGGCCCTCCTTGGTGCGGAAAGCTGTTTTCCACTCATCCCCTTCCCGGATCCGTATGTTATTGAATCCCCACCGGATATCCATTTTAGTAAAGACACTGGCGTCCTTGAGTTTGTCGATCAGGTTGGACTGTACCGGCATGGGGAACTGGTCTGCCTTGGTGATTGCATTCAACTTCCTGTAGTCGACAACCAACCGGAGTCCTCCATCTGCCTTTTTGACGTAGAAGCACGGGGAGGCAATTTGAGAGGAGCTGGGACGGATCTTCCCATTCTTTAGTTCCTCGTTGAGATATTCCTTTAAGGTGCGTGATTCTGCTGGGGACATCGGGTAGGTCTTAGCTGGTTGTGGGAGTTCTGCCCCATCGACGAAATCAATGGAACAGTCGTAGACTCGGTGGGACGGTAGTTCACTGAACCCTTCCTCCTGAAATAGGTCCTCGAAATCCCTGAATTCCGTGGGGATGTCCTTCATTAACTGACCGGCTTTGCCTCCTTCGGCGTACGTGATCGTGAGGTCTTTCCAGTTGATGAGGGGCTGAGCCTCATTCAACCACTCCTTTCCCAGGATTAGTTGTGTATCCCCTAGGGGCATCACATATAGGTCGCATTCCGTAGTCTTACCTTCGACCCCTATCCTGGTCTGAACCCTTTTTGTGATTCTGTCTGGGATTTCCTTTCCGTCGATGGCTATGACCACTCTAGGGTTTTTGAGTGCTACCATGGGCAGGGCATTTGCTTCTACATAGTCGCTGTCGATGAAGTTCCTGGATGAACCTGAATCGATGAGCGTCTTGGCTGGGTCCATGATTCCCTCAATGTCCACATATATGATTGATTGGTCGCTTGCTTTCTTTGAGAAATACACATGGTCGTTGGTCAGGGTTTCTGGGTTCTCAGACATGGGTACCGAGGACCCCTTTAGTTTACCGATTCCTCATCGCTTTGGGACTCCTTATTAGCACCTCGCTCAACTCTGGCCTTACCCGATGTTTTCTTTTCTTTCCCTCCTGCCATCCACTTGCCTCTGCATTCCTTGACTTGGTGTCCGGGTTTACCGCACTTTATGCACAGGTTCTCCCTATGCCTGTGGTCCTTCTCTTCCTGTGTTACCTTCACCATTACAGATTCTTTGCCAAAGGTCCTTTGGATTTTACTGTTTGTGGATCGGCTTTGGACCTTGGACTCGGAGGTAGACGGTTCCTTCCCATTCAGTTTCTGGTTCATGTAGATCATGTCATCTGCCTTGCATGCCAAGGCGATCCATTCCTCCAGAGACATCTGGTCGGTCTCCCTGTACATGTCGAGTCGGGAGAGTTCCTGACGCACTGTTGGCTTGAGCCCGCCACAGAAGCTGTCAATGAGAGCCTGCTCGTTCCAGTCGACCTCCTGAGATAGGATCCGGAACTGCGTGGCGTAGGCTTGGGCGCTCTTCGCCTGTGTTAGCCTGCTGAGGTCCCTGATTGCTTTGTTTTTCTTAGCAGGGTCTGAGAGGCTGAGAAGAAAGCCCTTCTTGAATGAATCCCAGGACTCCAGGTATTCGTGCTCCTCCTGATCTATCAGTCAGCGGAGGAAGGGTTGGGCCCAGTTCGCGGCCTCGCCTGTCTCCATGTTCATCAGGGTGGTCCTGATTTTCCTGTTGTCGTTGAAGGTTCCTTCGTCGTAGTCGCTAAAATAGATCTGCATGTGGAGTAGGAAAGCCTCTCCCTCCTTTCCTTTCTTGCCGTTGAAGGTGTCGGGCTTTTTGGTCCTTGCTTCCTTGGGAATGGCGTTCCCCTCATTGGTAGTCTGGTTCACGAAGGAGCTTTCCTCCCTTCGTGCTTGTGCGCTCCTCCTTGACAGGCCGGCCAGCTTTACTGTGGATTCCTGTAAGAAGCCTGAAGGGCCTGGTCCATATAGGTCATTGATGTCGTCCCCAACTTGTGGTTCCTCAGCTTCTTCCTGACGCGAGGGGTTTTCTTTTCCCGCGGAGACCCGTGAGGGGTAAACCCTGGTCGGGCCTTCTGGTTGTTCGGGTTCCGGTTCGATTCTTCCTCGGCCCTGACGCAGAGGGGTTTCCCTGCCAGCCAGGACCCACAAAGGGTAGGACCTGGTTGGACCCTCTGGTCCTTCGGGTTCTCGCTGGTGCCCCATCATTTCAGCTGACAGGGTGGAGATCTGTTCCTGGATCTCCCTCAACCCCTTGCCATGGTTGTATATCAGGCCCCTGGCCCTGTCTAGCCGGCTACTGACACTGCTTAGCTCAGCTATCTGGCCAGAGAGGTCTCTGCTTGACTGCTTCTGTGATCTGGGTCGTGGTGTCATTGATTGTCTGGGCTGTTTGGAAGGCGTGGAGGCTGTTTGTCTGTGCATCTCCTGACCTGGCTCTAGTGTCTTCTATTCTGGGGGCTTGGGCTCTGATGGTGCGCTCGAGCACCTCTGTGGCCTTGAGGGTCCTTCCTATCTCCTGTTCCGTTCTTCAGTGGAAGGCCATCAGGCCACTCTTAAGGGCGGTGGCGATCATCTGCATGGGGCTTGGCCCCGGCAGGAGGCTTGTGACCTGGCCGGTGACCGTTGTGGCTTGCTCAGAGAGTATCCTCGTCATCTCCTCGACCTCCAGGAAGGAGGTGTCGGTTGTGCTCGCCTGCGGCCCTGTGGGGTCCGTTCCTGGTCCCACCGCCGAAGCGACCCTGTGGGGCGTGGGTTGGCACAGGGTTGTGGAGGGCGTCTCGCCGGGCATACCCAGGATGGAAGGCTCTTCTATTTGGGGTAGAACCTCCCTGGTGGGTCCTGCCGCAGAGGCAGCTCTGCTGATGGAGCGTGTTCTGTGGGTGTGTGTCTCCTGAGACATAGTTTCTTGGTGTTCTCTTATGTATCTCAGAGGTTAGTTGGTTGCTCGCGTACTCGACTCTGGACTCCATGATGGATGTCCGTCTCGCCACTAGATAAGTATGAACTTTGCTTTACAATGTCAAGACCTCGTTCTGTGGCTTTATATTCCTTATGTAGTGGCTGCGTTCTTAGGTATCTTTGGCTTGTTGTAGAGTATGTATGGTATTGATTGTACAATGTCCTGTGGTGGACGAGGTAAAGCAAAGTGGGCCTCTTGAGCCCCCCTTTGCTTCGTTATATACATGTGTTCACTCAAGTCATTCCATATCCCTGGTCCGCAGTCACAACAAAGTCACGTGTAGTGAGGTTGCCCAATAGGACGATATGTCATTGAGTCACGTGTACTTATTTACTGTTTACATAATGCGTAGTTTTGCGGCTCCGAATCTTATAGGAGCCGCACTTAGTCCGAGGGTCATGTGACATGGATTAGTCAGGTCCGGGGTCGGGCTAGCATTGCAAGGGGGGGATGTTGCACGCCCGACTTGTTAACCACCATTATGGTAACAGGTCACGTGATGTTGTAACGATGTTTCGCAGGGTCACAACATTGGGTCGTGACACGTTAGCAGACTGGGTCTGTACTAGCTTCTGAATATTTTCCGTGGCCCTTTCTCGTTTGATTGGATCTCCGAAGGCCAGGAGAAAAGCCTTTTTGAAGTTTGCCCACGATGCGATGGCCTCGTGTGCAGTTCCTTCGAGAATCTTCTTGAGCAGAGGTTTTGCCCATCGTGATGCTGGTCCTTCCTTCATGTTTGACAACGTGGTGGAGATCCTCTTGGGGTCTGGGAAGGCCCTGGGGTATTTGAGGAAGTAGAGCTCCATATTCATGAGGAAGTTCTCTGCTTCGCTGTCTCACTTCTTTCCCTCGAAGGCCTCTGGCTTCTTGGTTTTGGCTCCCTTTGGAGTGTGTTCCTCCTCCAGGGAACGAGACTGGTTTGTCCTGTTCTGTCGTGATCGTTGTGGGGTTCTGGAACGAGAGCGACAAGTGTCGGGTGATCCAGGGGGACTCGGAGATCGAGATGGGCGGCATATGTTTTGTTTGGTGGATTGGTCCAGAGGAGGTTCGTTGAAGGTTATGTGGTCTAGTTTCCGTGTGAGGTGTTCCTCTAGCTGGTTGATTCTCCCGTCAAGCACTTGTATGAGCTCCCGGGTTAATTCACTGTCCTTTTTTAGTTCAGCTACTGCCTCTGTGATGGACCTAAGGACTGTATTCGTTCCTCGTTGTAGATCGTTTACCCAGGTTGGTACTTCTTGGAGGGTGTTTCGGATGGCTGTCACTTGTGCTTGGATTCGGGTGTTTTCTTGGTTTGCCAAATTGCAGGCTGTTTGCGTCACTTCTGTTTGGACCTGTTGCATGAGTCGGGTTAGTTCCGTTGCTCCGATATCAAAGGCAATTTGTCGGTTTCGGATTTCCTCGATGTTCTGTGTGATGGTTTCGATATGTCTTCCGCTTGAGACTTGGTTGGTGACTTCGGGTAGTAGGGGGCGTAGGGTAGTTGCATTAGCGCGACGAATCTCTGGTAGTCAGGGTCAGCTTCCAGAGTGGCTAGATCGAATTCCGGTTGTCAGCGGATTGGTGCTCCGTATGGCGGAGGAACAACCTCCGGGATCTCCAGAAGGTCGGGCTCAGGGTCAGCAGGAAGACATGCGGTTGGTTGAGGCTGAGTCGGTACTGGTTTGCACTCATCCTCGCTGTCGCTGAGGGTGAGAATTCTCAGTTGTTCTTGAGGAAGGGGTTCCTCTGGTCTTTGCGGCGTGACCGCTGGCGTATTTTGATGAGATCGGACTGGGAGACATATTCCTGTGAAATGGTTGTATTGCAATTCTTCTCCTTCTGGGAGCAGGATGGATCCCGTGCCCACTGCCATTTCTTGTTCTGGCCCAATGCTCGGTCTGGGGATGACTCATACCACCGAGGGTTGTTTGATGTGGATGGTTTGGTCGTCTTCTTCGGGCAGTCCTCCAGGCATTGATCGTTGTGAGGATCTTGAGACCCTTCCGGTGTCCACGATGTCTTGTTCCATGGGTGTGGTGGGTGTTGATCCTCGTATGTTTGCGAATGTTCCTTCGACGGCTACTCAGATTCTTGATTGGTATCGTGTTCCATAATTGTGTTGTGATCTGGTGTTGGATCCGTGTTCTGACATGTTGGCTTCGATTTCTTTGGGAGAGAGGATAGCCACGGAGTTAGCTCCAGGTTCGCCGTAAAGCTTGCTTCACAATGTCACAACCTGTCAGGACGTGGTTCTGATAACTGTTACTTCGGTGAAAGCGGAGTTGGTCGTTCCTTTAAGTAGAGAGGAGTCAATCATGTGTTCTTGTTTACCAGTGGCGAACGAGTGAAGGCAAGATAGACATGTGCACGCGTGTTATCTTTGAGTGGTGTTAAGCCACGAGATATGGCGACTTAACGAGAAGACAAGAGTATGTCGGACGATGGAAGCCTGCAAGGAGTAGATGAGTAGGGTTCCTAAAATCCCTAACGAGTAAAGTGGTGTTTGAGAGAAAGTAACTGCGAGGTGACAAGCTTCCAGGATGAAGTCCTGAGAGGGACTCTATGTGGGTAGAGATGACAAGGTGAAGCAAGCTGGAGTATCCAGGCTTGCGCACCGCTGTATTTATACTACGTACATGAGTGCGAGTCATACAGCGTGAATGGCAGAGGCTGTGCATTGGCACGAGACATGTGTATACCAGAGTCATACTGCACAGCCGAAGCTAGTGTGTACACCAAGTCAGAGTCCAAGAAGCCGAGAAGAGCACACACGGCCTAATGCCGGTGGCGAGTAAGCCGAGCCACAAGAAAAGTTGGGGGTGAGTACACGAACTCCCAACATACACAGAGTCATCCTGTGCAGCCGAGGCTGGCGCATACACCGAGTCAGAGTCCAGGAAGCCGAGAAGGCACACGCGGCCTACAGCTGGTGGCAAGAAAGCAGAGCCACGAGAAAAGTTGGGGGTGAGTACACAAACTCCCGACATGGAGAATCTGTCCGTTACCGTCAATACGCTATCGAAACCTTTAGAACTGGCAGTTTCACTATGAAGTTGTAGGCAATGTCCTTCCAGGGCTTTTCAGGGAGGGGGAGTGGCTTCAACAGGATGTGTGTCTTGTGACCCTTGGCCCTTTGGCACGTTTCACATGTCTCCATGTACCTGTTTACCTGGGCTTTCATGCCAGGCCAATAGTACCTTCGTGACAACAGTTCTAGGGTTCTGGCCTGTCCCTGGTGTCCGGCTATCGGGGAGTCATGGTGGGACTCTAGTAGCACCAGTCGGATGTCCTTATCTTCAGGGATGTAGATCCTGTTGTCATACCAGAGTAAACCCTCCTCCCATGAGTACCTTGAGAACTGCTTCCTCACTGTCAGCAGTAGATCATCCTTTTTTTGAGTGCTAGCAATCAGGGTGGCCAGGGATTCGTCCTCTTCTTGTGCTTCCTTGATCTGTTGTGCAAGGCTCAGGGACACCTCAGCCCGAAAGCCAATAAACTTATCACTTGGGATTATAACCTGAGGGGGGTTCAGTATGTTGCTATGGTCGTGACATCGCGACAGGGCATCCAGTTTATTTGACATTTTCCCGGGCCGGTACACAACCTGGAAGTTAAACGAGGAGAGGATCATATGCCATCTTGTGTGGCGTCTGTTCCACACCTGTGCCTTGTCCCAGAACTGGAGGTTCCGATGGTCTGTGTACACAGTTACCAGTATGTTACGAGCCTTCGCCATAGGGTCACTAGTGTGACGCGGAGGTTCCTTTAGATGTGATGGGTAGGACTGGGGTCCTCGTATACTTGGGACGATAGATGGACATGACGTAAAAGGCTTATACACTGTAGCTATTCTAGCCGCTCGGTCTGAGTGTCAGGCCCACTTCTGAAAAGTGGCACTGGCACTTCCGCGAGGCGCCAAAAAACCCGTAGACACTCGGTCTCAGCGGCATGTGCACTCCACCGGAGTGTCCTGCGGTGATCAAGCCACTCAGTGGGGGTGGCCTTCGGGTGCTCTTTGCCACTCCATACAAGTGGCTGGCACCCTACACAGGTGGAATCGGCGCGAAAGGCCACCTGAGGGCGGGGTTCGTACACTCGCTCACAGTGCCTTGGGCACCGACTCCTGGCGGCTACTGCCACTCTACTCGGGTACCCTCGCCACCTCCCTAGGTACCACCATTGCTTCTGTACCCACGGTTGAGAATATAAACAAAATTGTATTAAAAAATAAAACACGAGGAAACGCTTGTGTTGTCAATTAAGACACGGGGAATACCGAAATTTATCTTGAAGGCGCCGCTACTTTCGTCATGTTCCAGCGGTCTAAGCAAGTAGTACGTCATTTCAGGCTGGTATGAAATAGTAGCCGACTTACTGCTTTCTTGGCCGCCGCCTTTGCCTTTGCTGTCGCCGCCTTTGCCTTTGCCGTCGCTGCCTTTGTGGTCGCCGCCTTTGTGGTTGCCGCTTTTCCGGTTGTTGCTTTTCCGGTCGTCGCTTTCCCAGCCGCCTTTGCAATCGCTGCCCTTGTCTTCCCAGTTGCTGCCCCGGTTTGCTCAGCTGGGGTTGTGGCCTCGTCCGCTGAAGAGCTCGAGGTTTCGTCGGGTGCTGGGTTTGAGCGTTTCTGTCGCTTTGCCGGCGGGAATTCAGGTATCTGGGGAGTACTCAGATTAGTCATGGGCAACTGCAGGTGGGTTATCCTCTTACGGGCTCCTTCGCCAGCTGAACCGGACCCGACTGCGTCTTGCCTTTTCCTTTTCCTTTGGCTTTCGTGGCCGGAGGTGGGGTGGGGGGCGCAGAGGAATTTTCCGCGGGTTGAGCTTCGGCTTCGGCTTCGGACCCATCATCTGGCTCGGCCTCGCCTGGTTGTGGGTTCGGCTGGGGCTCATCATCGGGCTGGGGCTCTGGCGCTGGTTCGGGCTCGTCATCGGGTTCGTCCGTTTTCTTGCGCTTCCCGGTCGTGCGGGCCTTTGGTTTCGGCCTTGGGCGTGACGTAGATTGCGATGTGGGAATAGTCTCCGGTGCAGGCAGGGCTGCCGAACCAGGCGCCAATGTGGACGAGGTAGCCGGCGCTTGTGTAGGAGTGGGTGCGGGCATTGATGCAGGAGGAGGCGCTGGCACGGATGCGGTGCCGGTATCCAATGCTCCCTGTATGCGTCGTATTAGTATAGTGAGTAGCAATGCAGATAAGATCTAACCGAATCATCATTGTTTCCACCTTGGTTGTTGGTTTCGCCACTACCACTGGTGTTATCACTTTCCGCGTTGGCTTCGGTGACAATTATACATGTGTACTACGTCTATACCAATCGCGCACTTACTTTCACGGCAGAGCGTCGACCAACCATTAGCCGACAACCTCAAGGTCATGATCAAGAAGTCGCGAATAGGCCAGAGGGGGTCTTCAAACGCTTCGAACTCGTCGAGTTCAAAACGAATCTGAGAACCCATCTGAGTCAACACGGGCCGCGTTCAGGTCTTACAATAATAATGATAACTTACATGTGAGATGCACTCAAGTACAGCGCCACCATTCTGTGCCTCGAACGATTTAGTCGTGTCGAGGTATTTTCCACACATAATTTTGATCACTCCCTATTTGACCCTGCGGTTCAGCGTAGCACGAGTAAGAATAGAATCAAGTGAACATACCCAGGCAACTCGATACTGTTTCTCCGACAGACCGAGTGCCTCTTGCAGGTTGTAGCCTGTCCGCTTCTTCTTGGAAGGCTTCCCCTCACCAGAATTGTCCCCTCCTCGACCAGCTGATCCTGTGGGTTTAGCGCACGGCCTCAAAGTGGTAAGTCGGGGGCGACCAGCTATCCTCTCCCTTGGTTGTGCTACAGATTGGGATGGGTGTCAGCCGCGTAGTGAAACCGAGTAGGAGATAGTGTACCCGGGCCTGCGCCCGGGTGGGCAGGTTGACGAATCGGGGGTGTGGTTCCGCCAGGGACATCTGCCGAATGCGTCAGTGCTGATCAGGAGCAGAACTCTCCCTGTGCGGAACGCACGTGGAGCGTTGATGGCCCGTTGGGCTTGAGTTTTTGGGCCGGGCATGGCGCTCTGCGATGGGGGGGGTTGAACAGGATAGTGAGATGAGGTGGGAGGAGGCCGCTGGAGGATGTTGAAGGGCCTTTTCGTTTAGGGACCCTGATAAAGCGGTCTAGCCACCTGTTTCAAACGTCAAGCAACAAACAATTTAAGTCTTCTGGGTCGATATATGCACTTAATAGGCATTATTGGCGGTGGAGGTGTTGTAATCCAACCTACAAATCATGCAAGGAAAAGCACATTTGTTCATAGGGGCTCACGCGAATGGATTGGGGTAGTGGACATCACATTGGAAGAGGCGGGAGATACAGAAACAGCAATCCTCTGGAAACAGGATGCAGGAGCAAGACACGGGAAATGCAAATGAAAACAAGGCGCGGGAGTTGACACGAAGCAAAAATAATAAACAATTCATGGAAGACTGACAAGACGCGGATGGCAGCATGGGAGGCTGGTGCAAGCACCTACTCTCACCGAGAACACAAACCACGGTCAAGTCGACCCCTATCTCCATCCATCAAACACGTGAGACAAGACTCGGCCACCAACCACAACTGCTGATCGTAGTCTAGAAAGAACGACTAACATAGAGACCACAACATGAGCGCCGCTCATCCCCGATCCAAAAGCGAGCCACCAAAAGAGAGTCCAAGTCCATAATAGACGGTCTTCACAAAATGTCGGATAAAAATGGAAAGATATACCAGAAGCAAGCACGGAGATCCCGGACCGGTTTTAACGGGATGAGTGCTCAAAGTGGGGGTTGTGAGGAATGGTGCCGGCGGCCTTGAGCATGAGGGCCTCGTTGATCTGTCGCAGACGGTCAGCCTCCATTTCAGATGTGGTGAGCTTGGACTGCATCTCCCGCTGAAGTGCCTCTAGGCGTTGAATGCGAGTCACCGCTGTGCAAACAAATAAGCATCAATTAAGGAGATGAGCACGAAACCTACCTCGTTTCAGTAATGACGTCTGACAATTGTGTTGGTAGGACACAGGGAGAGCCTCCTTCAAGCGAGCAAAGCCCATGAATAGACCATCACGGCGGTGCTGCTCCGACTCGTTGCGCTGACGGCGGGTCTCCTCACGGCGGCGTGAGGAACTATACTCGAGTTAGCAAAGGATTAACATAGACAGAAAAAAGACGTACGCGTTGACAGGTGTGTCAAGTCCAAGCCCACCTTCCCCACCGCTCCCACACAAGCCCTTGGTTGCGTCGCCAGGCCCATAGTCTGAGGCTGTGCTGTAGGCTGAGTGGTAGCTGGGCGCATCACTCATGCTTGGCCAGATATAGGGGATGTCGTCGCCAGGGATCTCGAAACCAGAGAATGAAATAACAGGGGCCGCTATTGGCGAGGTGGAAAAAAGGGGCAGGACTGAGAGTGTGGGCGCATGGGACCAGAATGCGCTGCCAGTGGTGTCCATTGCGGGGTGAGAGGGGAATGATCGCACTCCTGAGGGTGGGGTATTGCAGTGTAGCGTCCGTATGAAGTAAAAGTACATACCGAGAGGGTTGAGCCCGAGAATAAGCTGAAGACGTGCATGTGCCATACGCCACATCGATACAGAGCTCATCAGGATTCGACGCCTACAATTTTGGTTAGTATTCCTCAGCCGAGTGCCATAAGGAGAGAACAATAAGCTAACTTACATTATTATAACGTATTTTGGGGAGGTCGTGCGTGTCGTGCGTGTCGTGGGCACTGGAGGTCGTGCGTGGGAGAAGTGGATTGGCTGAGGCGGAAATTTCGCACCTGAAGCGCCGAGGATGCCAAACTCGCACTCCCCGTCATCAGGCAACACTCTACGGCTATAAATGTGGCCGTTCTCCCCCCCCAAACCCAATCCTCGCGCATCGCTTGTCTCTCCTTGATGCCCGTCTGCCCGCATTGCGGTAAGCTCCGAGCCCAGAGCACCATCGACAAACACCTACGGCTCCAACCCCGGGCTGTTTCTGATGAGTCTGACGACTCAACTACGGAGGACTTGGGCGAGGTGGGGGACGAGTCTGGGAGTTTCGAGGTTACTGGGGAGATTATTGACGAGTCAATGATCCTCCATAACAGTACGTCCAAGTTCCCTTGCATTTTTTTTATACCGTTGGCTCATCAAACCTCAGTCAGTGTGCAGATGGCTGATCTCAGCGTCAGTTCAGACTTGGAGGACATGGCTGGCTTTATTGCACGTACCGACTCGGACGTACACAGTAATACAGGTGCTCTGGCTAGCATTAACGAGCCTCTTGATATGCTCACGCCTGGTAAGTAACAATGCCTACATAATTGTCATATACCCACTACGTATATATGTCCTTAGGTCCAACTCTTTGGCGAAATCCTCCTGTGACAGTTGAGGAGTGGCCCGACCCTGACGCAGGTGGATCAGAAGTCTCCGATGTCGACGACGAGCCTCTGGATAGCTTGGACCGAGACCCGGAGTACACCGAACCAACAGATCCACTGCCCGATGAACCCGATTTGACCGAAGAAGAGTTTCGTGAAAGGATTGAAGAAGAGCTTGGTTTTATCGATGACGAGGAGTGGTCAAATTTGTGTAAGTCGCGCACAGAAACCCAAACTTTTTAATTCACTCAAACCGTTTTTAATTACAGACACTAGAATTTTATCGAGGAGTGACCATACAATTCTTCAATTTCTTGCCACCCGTTTACGCACCCACTTCTCCCGACAAACTTATGATGAACTACGGCTCGGTGTTTGCGCAAACTTGAACATCCCCAGCGAGTTTATTACATGGCGCCGACTCCGTATCCTCTCCGGGATTCAATCTCGAAATTATGATTGCTGCATCGGATCGTGTTGCTGCTTTGTCGGCAAATACAAAGACCTATGTGCCTGCCCGTTCTGCAAGCAACCACGATACAACGCTCAGGGCAAGCCACGACGAGTCTTTCGATATGTCCCGCTCATCCCTCAGCTCATCGCTCTATTCCAGAGCAAGGAAATCGCCTACATGCTTGGATACCGTGCACGAGCTGAAAAAGATCGCGAACCAAATAAAATCCAGGATGTGTTCGACTCGGCTAACTATCTGCGCCTGCGTAATACTCAGGTCTCGCCGGATGAGCCTTACACCTTCTTCGATTACCTCTGCGATCTTGCTATCACGTTATCTACCGATGGATTCACTCTGTTCAAGCGTCGGCGTCGTGGATGGTCAACAGCGTGGCCACTGATCGTAACCGTTCTCAACATAGACCCAAAGTATCGAAATCGCTTAGAAAATGTTATCTGTCTTGGCGTAATCCCTGGGCCCCGGCAAGCTAAGGACATCATATCGTTCCTGATCCCACTACTAGACGAGCTAATCGAGCTTGCAAAAGGCATCGAGATGTCCGGATACACACCA
>WSTK01000747.1:0-15847 GCA_019616945.1 Ceratobasidium sp. 414 | reverse complement strand
GTGTATGGGGCAAATCATTGTCAAAATTAGCAGTTGGTGAGTCACATTTTTCCACACTTTTCATCACCACTAGTACATGGCTGTGCACTAATCACGCCATTCCGGCAGCGCCTGTTCCGTGTGTGCCCATATTGATACTCTCAACTATATAATCCCCTGCTCCTCTGTCTGCCTCCTCGTGTTCACATCCCCTTCCCACCTCTCATTGTGTGTTGATATTTTGTAATCCCTCCTCGATCCTCACCTCCATCCACCACTCTTGCTGACTAACCTCAACCCCTCCATGACTGTGAGTGATCACCATCTCCCCTGTTACATTAACTGACTTATTTGTAGGGGTGTTGGGACTATTCTCTCGTGTTAGCCTAAATTTTGTGTTGTTTTCCTGTGTTTTTTTCGATGTCATGTACCTTGTTTATGACTAATACAACCTCTACTCCATCTAATGTTCTCAAATTGATTGATGTGTTAATTATCCATCATACCTGATATGATCAGATGATTAATTAGCTTCTTTTTTCGAAGCATTTATGGGATGAAAGAAGTGCCTGAATACATTAGCAGATCAGTATCACTATATATAGTTACATGATTAGGCTTAGATTATCCATGTAATTAGCCTATATTTTCCAGTGCAATTAGACCTAATTCTCCTTTGTAATTCCTTGGTTTAATTAGGGGTAATTTGTACAAGGTAATTACCAGGTGTAATTAGGTGTAATTTACATGGTGTAATTAGGGATATATTACGGGCAATATAACTGGGGGAAGAGGTAAAAGGGTAATGGATTAATAACAAGTAATTTCAGGTTATTCCCCCCCACATTTTTTCCTGAGGGCCTGCCACATGACCCACATGCTGAAAATCCAGGCCCGCATGTTCGTGCATGCCTATTTTGTCCCTACCCCCGCACTCTTGGCAAGCCTGCTTTTGCCGCCATGAATTAGGATGCCTCTTCCCTCCCACGGGTCCCTTGGTTCCAAACTAGCACAAACATATACAATTCATAATCATACCAGTCCCTTCTAAACATGAGTCGTAGGCTTACAAGGGTATAGGATAGGACATACATAGGGACCCAGGTGTTCGGGTTGAGGCATCCTACTCGCGAATGTGACCTTGTTTGGTGCTGCTTTGTCATTGCATGATTAGCGCTTGAAGCCGGGTTCTGGGTTCTCGACCACACACGAAAAATTGATAACCGACTATTTCACTGCTCAAACCCAGGTACCTATTTTCCGAGATCCATGTGGCGGAAGCTCCAAGATCTATACCACTATCACTACACCAGCCTAAACGCTCCTCGTAGGTATGATGTATGTCGGTCCAGCGCAGCACACTGACCCATCCTTTCAAAAAGGGGCAGAAACAACGAGCGGAGCCGGGACATTAACCACACCAAAAATTACATCCAAAACCGTCAGTCGATTCTTCCGATAATGCATCTATTGTACTATCCCCTCGATAAAACAGCCGGTTCCCGAAATCGTCCGGCTTCTATCCGAATCTGGTTGTCCCGATATTACGAGCCAACTTAACATCCCGCAATGCTCTCAATTCAGTGTCAACGGAGGGGGTTATGGTGATATATATCAGGGCGTGCTCATCGACGGAGGCCATGTGGCGATCAAAGTTGCTCGGGGGGATTCATCGCTTGACTTATTGGAAGGGAATGTAGCGTTCAAGGTCTGAAACGTCTCCAAACTTCCTGAGGTTCACATGATTAATCCAGCAAAATTGTGGGAAATAGCGTATTGCACGAGAGCTCCACACCTGGTTTACACTCAGCCACCAAAACGTAGCCGAGTTATTGGGAATGGCCGTGTTCCGAGGTCATATCGCCATGGTTTCTCCTTGGGTAGCACCTGGAGATTTCTACCAGTTCATCCGAAGGTTTCCTAAGGCAAATAGGCTCAATATTGTATGTTTTTCCCCACGTTTGCCCCAGCATTGGGAGACTAACTCACAACAAACGGACAGTGTTTGCAAGTGGCAGACGGCCTCGCCTACCTACATGAAAACGAAATCGTAGGTCCAAATGCTAACACAAAATAGCGGCGCCTAACCTTTATCCTGTTCGCCAACAGATTTTTGGCGACCTGAAGGCGGTTAGTATGGCTTCCGAGAAGTTTTACATAACTCCCGTTTACTCTATGCTTCGTCGATAGCAGAATGTCCTGGTTGGCTTCGATGGCATTGCGAAAATAACAGACTTCGGGTTGAGCATTCTGAAACAATCAAAAATTGTCTTCAGCACCACGGAAAATCCAGGTGGTGGATCATCTCGGTGGATGGTGTGTTATAAGCAACTAGGATAATCGAATCAGACTAATGAAACTTGCTAGGCCCCCGAAGTTATCCAAGGCTCAACAGGGAGGACTTTTGCCGCAGACGTATACGCTCTAGCTATGGTAAGCCTGCTCATAACTGCATACATGTGTTGGACTGGGTTAGTAACAAAGTGCCACAGACCTTCATCGTGAGTATGCTGAGATGAAATACTCCTGAGATTCGTTTATACTTTTTTGGATTGCAGGAGTTTCTAACAGATCGGCTGCCTTTCCCCGACCTTGATAATGACATAAAGGTCATGTTTGCGGTTGTTTACAACAACGCTGTTCCCAGTCGACCTGAAAGGCTTTGGAGGCAGTCCCCACGCCATGAACAGTGCTGGTTGCTTTTAAGCCGATGTTGGAACCGAAAACCTAACATGCGACCAGAGGCTAGTGCTTGGCGAGTGTTATACCGTAAGCTCCGGACCTTTTCGCAAACATGCTTGTCTCATAGATGTACCCACAACCCCAGAAGATATATTTCGCCCCCGCATTCAGCAGTTATCGGAACAACTCGAATACGCGTTACGTTATGGTCGCACTAGTCAAGGATCGCTCAATGCAAGTTTTCTACGTTCTTATCCCAATAATAATACTGACATATGTTAGAACATGGACACTGGCGAGGAGCTCACTCCCAACAAAGAAAACCCAATATTTCATGTTCCTGGATTCATCGAGGCTAACCCCCATATGTCTCTCGATGCATCACCGCGAACACTTGTTGGGCTTTACAGCCCAAGTTCCAGCACTCGCCGGCTTATACCCGGCCACCGCGTCCAAAGTCGGATATACAGCCAGTTGGAGAGGCGAGTGAACTTGGTTCGACAATGGATCACAGTAAATGTCGCAGGCATCCATGCAGGAGACCAACATATTAGCGACCTACTCGAAAAACTGAGCGCCACCACGCTTGCAATGCGAGCGGCAGCTCGGCTTTGCCTTGCTTACTGCCAGCCCTGTCGGACGCTTTGTCTTCGACCTCACAGGCATGCAAGTACTACACATATTTGTGGGTGCAACTATCCCTTCATGAACGACCCCGCCGAATCAGTGTCAACCACGCCCACTGATCTTGGGAAACTGCGTGGTGCTTCCCCTCTTGCAGGTGTACTTTTGGGCGTGAGGGTGAGTTGACAACCTGTCGATTTGGTCGGTTACTTATCTCACATACCCTAGTTATCCTCGAGCGATCATCCCAGTCCCCTAAGCCCTGATGACTCGGAGCCGGTTAGTTCTCGAGCTCAACCTTTCAGACATGAGACTGATTGTACTGATTAAACTGTTTAGGACTTACCTCTTAACGATTTATCTAACTCTCCTATGATTCCTGCTCTGGACTTGAGGCAAACTTCCGCAGACTTTTTGGGGTCATTAGAAACACTACCAGGATCTATTACTCAGTTTCCTGAGTTTACCAGTTACCTGCGATCTTGGTTACATTCCTCAAAATCCGTAGATATTTTCGGTCAGGCCTTCATGGACGAAGTTGCCGTTCGAATCCATACCCAGGATCTTCCCCACATGTGGTTTACCTCGTCGCGCTGTGGTGGAACTGTAGATAACCTGCAATGGCGGCGAGACTTCCGCTCCGGTGCATGGTATGAAAGCATTGTACTTCAGGCTACTGGGACTCGTTGCCCCGGCAAAGAAGAGACTTGGTGGGTATGCTTGGAGAGGTTTTCAGGTCAGTACTCGCTCATTAGCTGCGCTTCGTACCATTCTAACCACCAGTCTACTGCTATGGTGCAGGAAAGAACGTTGCAACAGTATCCCGCAACTCAAATTGTACGAAAGGCCCAAAATCAGAAGTACAGGCCGAAACAAAATTTGAGGGAGGGTTACCTTTTGAATACATCCTCCGTGTCTTGGGCATCATCCACGAAATGTTACCAAACCGTCCTATCGCAAACGTGAGGGCTAACGGTTCAAACTCCATTCACAAGCTCTAACTCTCTTTTGACGTTAGACAAGCTCCTGGCTCTACGCCTCAATCATATTCCAGATGCTGAGCCTCCAACAAAACGATGGGCGGATCCAAGTGGACTGGGACAGTGCCAAAACTACGACTGATTGGGAGCGTTGGATCACGGAGATTTACCGAGGGGAATACCGTCGCATAGAGGACCGTGTTCGACAATTGCCGGAGTTTAGCCTTAGTAACACACTTCGGTGCTCGTTGCATGGGTTCCCAAGCTGACACTCGGTTCTTTCCTATCGGTATGATACACATTATCTGCCAGTTTAGATCGTCACTGACTAGGAAGGTCGCATTCCAGATCAAACAAACTGAGTTGGATTTCTTGGTGAGAAAGGTTTGAATGTTATGTTATGTCACAATCGAGTGTTGTGCGTGTAATTTAGATATGTATTACTGTGGCGGCTGGACCAGCGGGTCTGATGTCATGCCATTTCTCTGGGTTGTAATCTTGCTGCGCCTGTAATAGCCGCGGGTTGTCATCCTCAAAGGAACTCATAGGGAAAATCAGCTGTACCACAGCTCTTCACAATCTCGGGTTAGTCATAAATAATATAGGTGAAGCCACGAGATTCTGTACGAGTACTTTAACAAACGGTAAACTATATGCGCAACCACGTTGTTGAATGCGAGGGGTAAAACCTGGAATTTAGCCTGAGGTAAGACCGTAAGCAAAGGAATTGGCATGACAAGCCGCCATCGCGTTTCAGTCCCTTCATGACCACCTTTTGCGATTTTTACGTCGGCAATTGAACGACTACAACGGATGTAGAGTGTTAGAGTGCTAGAGTGTTATCTTTCTATGCCACAACGGCCGCATACTGTTTGGCTATGGCACATCCTTTTAGGCGTTCTCTTGGCGCATGAAGTAATACCCACCACGACTTCAGGTTTCGTCCACACCGGGCTTGGGCATCCAGAATGTAGAAACTATTTAAATGTATTTATTATGTCGTATAAATTCGTTATACAAAAGAGTGTGTGAGAGAGAGAGAAAAGGAGATGGCGGGTAGGGGGGCAGGAACGCCCCTATTTATACCCTTCCGATCCTCTCGGGTCATTCACTGCGCATGTACTGCGCATACATGCTTGACTCGATTACTGACTCGATATTCTAGTAAATTCCACTAGATACATGAATCTTCTACATAGAATAGCTCGATATATGATGTTTGAACATCCCAGATTACTTTCGATGTTATGGCTGTCATGTGCACCTTGAGGCGAGGCATTCGTACTCAATCAGCTTCCGGATGTCGTATCGGCACTGAGGATTGACACGTTCATTCAAACTGACAGTTGGAAGGGTGTTCGGAAAGCTGGTATGCGCGAATCGATAGCATTTATAAACCCACCCCACAAATTTGTACCCAGTACCGAGTCGGACAATACACAGGAGGATTATCCCTTTTAAAACGTGATAATCATCGGGGCCGGATGATTCTTGAACAGGATCACGCGGGCTCTCCACCCGGGCGAAAAAGGAAGAGTGGAGGGAGTCGATCATGGAACAAAGTGACGGTTGGATATTCCCGTAAACGGTATCATGCACAGAAAATGTGATGGCGGGGCGCCATGTGCTCGCTCCGGGTCGGAGTAGGCGAATGCTCCTTTAATTATGTGTATTGTTCAGAAGATTGTGAGCCCCACCACTCCTTACTAGTTTGTTGTTTTGTTTTTCAGCCGCTTCGGGCTTCGGAGCCCCGTTGTTAGCTGTTGTTAGGTATCCAACATCTAAATACTGAATATCAACAGCCCTGGATCCCCCATATTTTGCAGCCCTCACAGATAATATCTGTCTCACAGTCATCTCCTCGTTCAGTCGACCACCCCAACCGAGCAAGGAGCGCAGTCCTCGAGACTGAAACAAGCGCGAGCGTGAGGCTTGACACGTGACACGGAAGCAATATTTTAGTGTTTATTCAGGGCATTGTTTCCTTTTCCGACCTGGTGCGGGATCATCACGACCTCCCGCCGCACGCCTGTTCAACATCGACGAGGGAGATGCAGGCTGCGACCGCCACTCCCCAAAGGACGGGCACCACCACCAAGGACACTACGCCCTCGAGCGGCTTCGCGGCGCCATGGACAGCGTCTCCGCAGACGCCGACCACATTTGCGTATAGCGGGCCGGCGCGGGCGAGCTCGTCGGTGCTACCCTCCCCGCCCAAGGACGATTCTTCACCCCAGTCACGATCGCGGTGGACGGAGCATATCGAGAACACGATTGTAGAGGACGAAGGGGGCGATGGCGAAGAGGATGAGGACCCGACGGCAAGGGTGGGCCTGCCGTTGCCGCCCGCAGCAGCCGCGTCGTTTGCGCGCATGCAGCGCTCGTCACTTCCTATGCCGTTTCAGCTCACCGACCCCGCAGATCATGACCCCGACCCGCAAGACCAAGACGATACGGTCCGGCCTGGGTTGGGACGAGCCGCGACGTCGCGCTCGGTGCGCATCATGCAGCCCGCACCCGCTGCGCAAAGTCCTGGGCACTTGCAGGTACCGCGGCAACCGTACCTTGCCCCCGAGTCGCGCGGCACGACACCCATGCCCATCCGGCCAACCTCCCAGCTCGGACTCGTCACATATGGCGGCCGTGTCCGTTCGCCTCGGTTCAACGCGCCCAGCTTCGACCTCAAACTTACCCGTGAGCCGGGAATGTGGGCCCGTGTGCAGTGGCGAATCGGTCTACCGCTGTTGGTGTTCGGCCCCGTCGTCGTTCAGCTGTTTTTCGATTTTTGCGCAGTGTATACGGTTGTGCAGTGAGTTTCTCTCCGTAACCAACAATCGTTTAGAGCTAAAATATGTGGTTTGGGATGGCAGGGCTGCAGCAGATCCGACGTTTGGCGCAACTTCCTCCCGGCGGAACTGGTCGCTCGCAGCCGCTGCCTACTCCGCATGCGTCCTCATCTGGGTCGTTGGCGTGCTCATCATCTACCAGGCAGTCTACTTGTTCTGGAGGCGCTGGCGAGTTAGTACGTACCTTTCATCCCGCTTATCTCCCTCAGTTGACCTCATTTCGTGTGGCAGAGCGCCCATTAATAACGCCGATCTACCTCTCCACGCCTGCACGCCACCTCGCTTCCATGGCATCATTCGACGTCTTTTGCTTCTTCCGTTATGTCCAGCGCGCCGCCTGGGACGCCGACGCTCACGATCATGTTTACGACGAACGCGTGATGGGACGGGAGGGCGCCGAGGGCCGGGCGGGGAACCGGAGCAAGGAGATGTTGGGTCGGCATTCGAGGGAGATGTCGGGAGGGCGAAGCGCGGCTCAGTCTTCTGATATGCTCGGCCGGGAGAGGGAGCACAGGCGGAGCGATTCGGGCGGGATGTTGATGCAGCCGCGCGAGTCTGAGGACTGGCGGGACGACGCCGGTCGGGCATCTGCTCTTGGAGGACGCGAGAGCGGCATGCGCCGCCGTTCAGTCGGCCGAAACGGGGGAGACGAAGTTCGTACATCGCTCCAGATTCAAAGCCCCGACACGCCTCCCACTTCTCCCACGACCGATCCTCCCAGCGCCGGCGGCAACGCCAAGGGACACAAGCGCACAGCCTCGGGTCAGACCCGGTTCCGGGAACTCGTCCACGGTCCGTCACATCCCAACTCCCTGCGAGAGAAAAAGGGCCAATTTGCGCATCGGCGCTCGATGAGTGGGCGGACGTCGTCCGAGGTCGAGCGGCAGCTGGATATCAGCCTTGGTCCTCTGGAGACCCGGCGGGTGAGCGCGAGTAGTGGGTCGAGCGCCGCGGTCGGGCGGGTCGTCAGTTGGGTTCGCGCATTTGGACATGGCCAGCACGTTCATCCTCATGCTCACGCCGAGAAACGTGATGCCCAGTCCGAGAGCTCTGGACACTCTGACACTTCGGGGCGGTGGACGACGGACGGGTTGGCCGAATGGTTCTATGCTCGGACGCAGGGTGCGCCGACGGTAGCTACCTTGGTGCCCAGAGCAGGGATCTGCACCGCTGCGTTGTTTGCGTTTTGGGACCCTCAATCCGTCGGGGCAGGGTCTGGAGGGGTCGGGGTAGCTGGCACGAGGGACGGGGCGTTTTTTCGGTCGAATGGGGCGTTGACCGGGTTTGCGAGGGGCGTGTTGCTGGCTAATGTTGCATGGGTTCTGGCGAGGACTCTGCTAGTTCTGTTTTCCTTGTGAGTCGAGTATTGGTCCTATAGGTTGGGTTGATTCTAACTCGTCAACAGGCTGGGTTTGTGGATTCTATCGGGACAGATGTGCGCTGGGATGTGTGGGCCGAGGTATAGATGGGAGGAGCCGTTGGACGAGGGCGAATGGGACGGAGAAAAGGACGAGGCCTGGGGCGAGCCGCGCGACAAACTCAACTGGGAATGGCGCATCGCAGCCCGAAGCCGTATTCAAGACGCGTACGAGTTGTGCGTGGTCCGAAGACGGAGTACTTCTTGGCGCGCGCCTCCCCCTGCTCCTCCATCTCAACCCCTCACACCTGCTCCACAAATTGAAGGTCTTGACAAGGGGAAAGGAAAGGGGAGAGAAACTCCGCGTCCTGGGATGGACACGTTTGGCTCGACGTTTGGTGCTGGAGTCGTGCGGGAGCGAAATTCGGACCAGGAGTTGGCGCTCAGTGGGTTGAAGGAGGAAGGTGGGCGGGTGCCGGTTGTTGAAGTTACGGAACACGAGTCGGGTTCTGCAGGAGGAAATGGGGGGTCGAGGAGGGGTATTCTGACCGCCGAGGTGTTTACCCCGCCTGGAGCGGGACTCGTTCCGCCTACTAGCGCCGCGCCAACTATTACTGTGGCACCTGGATTCATCCCGCTCGTGCCACTCGTTCCGCCACTCGCCCCTCCTACTGCGACCTCGGTCCTGCCCTTCCCGCTTCAAGTCCTGCCATCTCCACTGGTTGCAGCTGTGCGCAAGGGGTCTGAGCCATCGACTGGACGCTTGACGCCGCCGGCTGCTACGTCCACTGCTGGAAGCCGAACTACACCGCCTGTGCCTGGGACCTCGGCTAGTGCCTATGGGTCTGGTCCAGGAACGTCCATGAGCGGGTCAACGCCACGAGGACCGAGCACGTCGACGCTGGTGCCAATGATGACTCCCCGGGCTGGGGCTGTGCGGTTGGAGAGCGTGTCGGCGTCAAGTCGGGCTGGGGAGAGTGTGCTTGAGAGTGAGGAGTTTGAGGAGCAGGAAGAGGGCGAAGGTGAGGATGGGGAGAGGTCGTTTGTCCAATCTGGAGAGCAGTCCTTTGAGCATTCTGGAGAGCAGTCGTTTGGGCATTCTGGGGAGCAGTCGTTTGGGCACTCTGCCGACCACTCTTTTGGGCACTCCGAGCCTGGCGACCGGTCTTACGACTCGTATGCCGAGAATTTTTCGGTCGGCGACTATGCACATTCGCAAGATGGCAACGAGAGCGTGCGCATCCGAGCGCCTGCTACTGGGAGCGAGGCCGATACGAGTGGGTCTTACTCGGAGGGCATCGAAATGGATACGAGCGCCTCGCTATCGAGTCTCGGCCAACCGATTTCATCGCGCTTCTTCCCTATCTCGGTCTCCCGGCCTGGGTCTGGCGGCCAGCGAGGGTCGGGGTCTGGATCTGGTGGTGGGGCAATGTCGAATGTCGACTCGCCAGTGTCGTCGAATAACCGGTCGTCGGGTCAGGGCGCTGCGACTGGGTCAGGCGCAAGAAGACAGCCATCGGTCCTGTCGCATGACGATTCGATCTTATCTCGTAACCAGGACTCGATCATCTCGCATCTCCCGAGAACCCCGACATCGACGATCTCGCGTGCGCATGATTCGATCATCTCCCGTGTGCAAGACGACTCGCTCATCTCTTCGCCCACGCCGAGCGTCCGATCTGGACTCATTCCACCCCCCCCGCCAAACCCGAACCGCCGTCGTCGCATGACCGCTCCATCAGGCGCGAGCAGCTCAGTCGACAGTTTTGGCGTTGTCCGCCGACGCGTCGGCTCACATACCTTTGGACCCGCCGAGCTTGGCCCGCTTGCCCCTGATGCGGAAGGATTCGAGGCGGAGCAGGAGGACAGCGTTGGGATGCTCAGTACCCCATCTAGCCGGAAGAACTCGCTCGCGGCGGTGAGCCAGCGTGGTGGCCGGCGCGGACGCGTCAGCTCGGGCTCGCAGTCGGGTTCTCAGTCTGGCTCGGGATCTGCGCGGAGTCGGGCTGTGAGCGCAAACTATTCTCTGTCTGTGTCTGGTTCTGGTTCTGGGTCTGGGGGATCGCTTGGGAGGAGGTCACATTCGGCGCATGGAGAGGAAGAGGAGCGGGATTACACGCTTGGACATAGACCGATGTGGAGGAGGGGATCGGCGCAACTTGAGCCAAGGGAGGAAGGAACAGAAGGAGCATCGCCAACTGCTGCTCAATCTAGCGCACCCGTCGCCGGTCCCTCGAACGCACCTGCGGACGAGGCGCGCCATGATCCGGAACCTGAACAACGGTTAGCAACTACGACCACTCCGCCCTGATGTGGTATCTACGAGGACCGACAACGAACTGGCCACTACAACTGTACGACGCGTATTCTCACGACCGTCTCCCCATGAACCCCCCTCAATATACAACGCCAAACAGCTCAAGGCAGCGCAACCTGCCCGCAGCGTCGCCCAAAACAAACGAAAAAAACTCACAATGTACGAATCAAGTATCTGAGCATAAACCAACGCCCCAGCCCCATCCACAACCCATCGACATTTGCATTCGCGTTCACCCTGCCCTAGTTGCTCTTCGATATGTATATACGTGCTTTTTGTTCTCACTCGTGCTTTTGGGTCGTTTAGCATCAACTTTTTCTTGTTTATTGACAATATCTTATTTGACTTTGATAGTTCTGCTTTTCCCTCGCATCCTCGTGATTACCTTTCGTGTTTGATTGCATTCTACGCTACGTACGCTGCACTTTGTTCGTTCTGGGCCGATGCAACCGATAGAGAATAATGTTATTAACGTTTCACAATGCAACCGTCCGTAATTACCCTGCTCGATTTGAGTCAGATTAGATTAGATGTAAGCTCACGTAAGGGCTAAGTTTACCGAGGGTCCGTGTAAACCACCATGTCACAACCATCCTCCCGAACACAGGGCAATGGCAAGCCAATGTTCATGCGCACTCTCATGGACACGGCGGATTCCGCATTTCAGCAAACCTGTTTACGAGGACCAGACGAAACAGGACTGCCGCAAGCGGCAATTGACAGTAAGAATGCAGGCGCCGCACGATTCATGCTTTTGACTCTGCAACTTTTTGCCGCGTGGTTTAGTGATGGCGACGGCTGCTAAAACCAGAGGCGACGCACATTATAACCATGGAGAATGGGAACAAGCCCGAGATGCATATATGGAGGCCGCTGTCTTTATGACGAGCGATCCCAAGTTTCACACAACCGTCATGCTAAACTGTGCTGCTGCAAACATAAAACTTAGTAAGGGGACCGACACGATTTATGATTAAGACCACGGTGTTGACACATATCATAGAGAATTGGATCGAGGTACTTTGCAGCACGAGTGAGGTGCTGGAGGTAGATCCCAAGTCGGTCAAAGCACTCTTTCGTTCGGCACGGGCCTTGACCGAACTAGAGGAATTCGAGGAAGCGTTGGACTGCTGTGACAGGTGGGCTGCTTCTTGTTAAGGAGTTTTGTATTCAATACCATTTATAACATCTATCCAACAGAGCGTTGAAGCTCGAGCCCCAAAACCAATCCCTGCGCCAGGAACGTCAGACTGCCCAGCGGGGACTTGCCAGGGTCAAAAAGCCTGTATTGTCGATATTACGCGAGGCATACGAGGTACTTGTCCTGAATGATATCTTACCGAGTAACTGAAACGGCCCCCAGTATTATCATCTTCGCGTCGGTAAAAACCAGGACCGATCTGCACCTCCTATCCAGCCAACCTTTCTCCCGTACTTCGACCCTCCTACCCCGAACGACTTCAAAAAGGTACCGCTCCTGTGTTCCGTATGCCTAATATACATCGAGCGCCACGCAGCAGACAAGATCTCGGACTTCCCCTCTAATGTGCCGTTCGGTCGTCTCCTCGATGTACTACTTCCCGGTCCTAACGGAAGCGCATCGGCACCCCCCGCGTTGCAGTCTTCCCCTGAAATTAAACTCACCCGCGTACGGATACCCGCGTCCATAAACGAGCTCTCGGAAGACCGAGTAAGCCTGGGCCACCCGACACACTGGGATCCAAAATACGAATTTCGTCCGTCCAAGGTGTTGGCATACGCTAAAATGCACGATGGGGAGAGCATATACATCGAGCCTGGCATGACGCTTACCAACGTGTTCGAGGAGGCAATGAAGCTGAGGATTGAGTACCCAGAGGAAGAGAAATTCTATATCGAAATCAAGGAGGGTATGATACCTATCTACGTATTCCGGGAGGATTCGTTAGCAGGGGAGAGATGGGAAGAGAATGACTACGAAAACCTGTCCGACTTGGTGGACCCTGGTGAGTTTGGCTTGTGTCGTTCTCAAACAAGACCCTGATGTGAGGTTAGAGTACAAGGTGACCGAAGAGGAGATGGAGATGGCGTTCCCTAGAGCTCGTCTTTTCTGTTGTGGGCCACTTATGCGTGCTGCCAACTTACAGAACTCTCCATCGTACGCCGCCCGGGAGGAAATCTTGAAGGGGGCGTGACCAACCGCTCCATTGAGAGGAACACAAGGCAACCATACAGGAGCTAGAACAGGATTATACGCGTGCCGTGTTCCTAGAATAATGAAGAAGTCTATGCCCCTCCGATATAGATTCCGACTGGATCGCATTTTCTCGTGATGCTCCGCGCCAGGGAAACTGCGATGGTGTCGTAGCTATAAACTTTGATAACAAACTTAGGCTGGGCTAGCTAACATAAATCTCTAATCGGCCCAGATTGGAAGAAGACTAGCTTACGACGTGCAAACAGAGCCATGCTACATTGGTGTCCCCACAAAAAGCCAGTCTACAGTATCGTCATGTGCATCATTTACAATAATCTCAATATTGGGTGTGAGATCTGAGAGTAATAACCGACACTCCTCTAAGAACTGGGGAGTTATTAATACGTCAACGTCAAGGAGGGTGTCGTCAAAGCATCGGTGCAAGTACAGCTTTTGGATGGTGTGTAAAGATAGCAAGCGGTGCAGGTGGGCATTTTCCATTCCGCAGTGTATCAGATATAGGTTTCGTAGCTGTGGCCAAAGAACAACCGAGGGGTTAATCGGGCAGGGGTTAACGTGGCGATCGATCGAGAATCCAGCAACGTCAGAAACGTGACAGGCATTTAGGATAAGAGTGTGGACGTTAGGCAGCGGGCCGAGTTGTGAAGCAAACCACGTGTGGAGTGTGAAGTCCTCTGCATAAAAAACGGACACGTTTGACCTGCGAAAGAATGAACGCAACTCGGCCAGAAGGTCAGGATTGGATTTGTGTCTCTCTGGAAGATGGATGCTCAAATGCAAATGATGTGGTCCCGGATGAATGATTGATATTACCCTCTCGAGTTCACCACCCCAGGCCATGCGTCGTAGGCTTAAAACCCGAAGATCATCCAGCACGACCGAGCGAGATCTAGCCCCGGCCGGAGCTGGTGTGACGCGAAGGCTAAATAACATCAGAGATCGTAGTTTAGGACATGAGGTTAGGGTGGCTGCAAGCTCGGCCTGAGTAACAGAAAATGCCTCCTCTAGAGTAGGCGCCTCGAACCTGAGTTCGACAAGATTGGTAAGGGTCAAGTGGCCCCAGCGTGGATAGACGTTCCGCAGATCCAGAGTGGTGAGTGAGCCGAAGAAGGCTTTGTGAGCTCCAGAATAGCGTTCAATCGAGGAATGCGACGTTTTGAACTGGAGTGGGCTGCATCCCCTGCCATGTATGAATCGCACAGTTTTCATCGGGACGGGTCCTTCATCGCCATCTATCAGGCACTCCAACATCAAATAGAGGAGAGTCTGACAATGCAGGTCGGATATGAGTTCTAGGGAGTCGACACGCAACATGAGGGGGATCAAAAATTCGATCAGGCTTGATAGTGGAATGTACAAAGCGCCTGGGACGGGGTATTGCGCAAACACAGAGGAATCTGAGTCGTCTGAGTCGTCCGAGTCGTTCATGCTATTAGGGCGGATAGAGTGGCCAGGGTTGCCCGGACGTTGATAAAGAGTGGAATCACACTGGCGGATGTGAATGCGCAGCGGTGTTTCCTTCAATCGGTTGGTCCAGAGTTGACTAGATGGATAGCGCGGCTGATAGCTTGTCGCCCCAATGAGGATGTCCAAGTGAGCCCAGAGTAAACAAAAATCGGTTGCAACGTTTCGCCATAGCCTGCAGACGGCGGACAAAGTAACGGGACTCGATGGAAAGCAGGTTGGACGCTTTGATTCGTCATGTGCGTGGTGACACGCGGCTTCCAGAAAGATGCGTGTCAGGGTCTCAGGAGGTAGGGAATAAATCGATGCAGTCATTTTGGCTCTGTTGCGAGCATTAACAAGTACTTGGTGCGCTTTTTGGATACGTTCTTCTTCCTCCTTGAGGGTCAAGAGCTCCGTATCGATAGCGGAGATCACTAACTCGCGTGAGTCTTGATCAAAGGGTCGTGGTTGCTGTTCGCAAGTAGAAGCGAGGAGCTGGCAGGCAGCGAGGTAATCATGTGTGGTATGCGAGAGCCGAGCACGGGCAGAAGACACCTGTTGACACGCATTTCTAGGTGTGGTTGTGTTCGCATCGGATCCGGAAGGGTAGGAGTGACGCGCTTTCTTGCTCTCGTGCACGTCGTCCTTGAGCAAACGCACCGTTTGAGTATTTTTGTAACAACCTAGGTTGTCGTGGGAAATATACCGCAGTCATTTTTTTTAGTGCTCATTGCTGGCTAGTCGATGTATTCCAGATACGGGCTTTGCGTGTTGTGGTTGATCGATAATTTGAAAAGGCCCAGGGATTGTAATGGTTCTATGTAGGACCTTGAGGAAAACGTCTTGAGTCAAAACTCGGTAACAAATGCTTGGCTCAGATACATCTCATCTGCATGCATCGGACGAAAATGATATTGCAACAGGCACAAGTAGCCATACTACAGTGGTGTGCCTACAAATAGCCAGTCCTCAGTCTCATCGTGCGCATGGTGTCCAAGTATCTTGACATTGGGAATGAAACCTAAGAGCAATAATCGGCATTTCTCAAGCGACTGAGGTGTCATACGGTGAACGACTTCGGGCGTAGTGTCGTCAAAGCATCTGTGCAAGTACAAATTTTGGATGGCGTGCAAGGATAGCAAGCGATGCAGATGGGCTTTGTCGAGTCCGCATGCCATCGGATACAGGTTACGTAGTTGTGGCCAAAGAACAACCAAAGGATTAATCGGACAAGGATTGACGCGGTGATCGGTTCCCGGTCCAGCGACGTCAGAAATATGGCAGGACGACAGGACAAGAGTGTGGACATTACGCAGTGGGCCAAGTTGCGAAGCAAACCACATCAGCAAAAAGCGCCGAGCTAAACCTAACCTAACCTAACTAAAGGGTTCAAATGAGCGGCCACTTGCCTAATATAGC